>CM038675.1:383886561-383991561 GCA_021605145.1 Aegilops bicornis | reverse complement strand
GAACTATAGAATTGTACTTGTGGGTGACTAGTAGTGTTGATTACATCTTGTAGTTGATTACTATATGGTTTATTTGGTGGAAGATTATATGTTCAGATCCATTATGCTATTTAATACCCCTTTGATCTTTAGCATGATTATCATTTGTGAGTACTTACTTTTGTTCTTGAGGTCATGGGAGGAATCTTGTTGCAAGTAATCATGTGAACTTGATATGTGTTTGATATTTTGATGGTATGTATGTTGTGATTCCCTTAGTGGTCTCATGTGAACATAGACTACATGACACTTCACCATATTTGGGCCTAAGGGGATGCATTGTGGAGTAGTTATTAGACGATAGGTTGCGAGAGTGACAGAAGCTTAGACCCTAGTTTATGCGCTATTCCGTAAGGGACAGATTTGGATCTAAAAGTTTAATGTTATGGTTAGAATTTATTCTTAATACTTTTCTCGTAGTTGCGGATGCTTGCGAGGGGGTTAATCATAATGTTATGGTTAGAAGTGGTTTAAATATCACCCACCTATTAAAGAAGAAGTTAAAGAACCGGTAATAGCTATAGATGAAACTATTATCTATAATGTTGATCCAGTTGTTCCTACTGCTTATATTGAAAAACCACCTTTCCCTGTTAGGATAAAGGAACATGCTAAAGTTTCAACTGTGGTCAATAAAAGCTATATTAGAACACCTAAACCAGTTGAACAAATCAAGGTAGAACCTAGTGTTGCTATGGTAAAAGATTTCTTGGTAGAAAATATAGATGGGCTTGTTATTTACTTCTATGATGAAGCCACTAAAATTTCCAAACCCGATGAAAAATATAAACATAGACCCGTTGTTGGCATGCCTGTTGTCTAAGTCAAAATAGGAGATTACTGTTATCATGGCTTATGTGACATAGGTTCTAGCGTGAGTGATATTCCTTTTACCTCATATCAAGAAATTATGAATGATATAACACCTGCTAAAATAGAAGACATAGATGTTACTATTAAACTTGCTAATAGAGACACCATCACACCACTTGGGATTGTTAGAGATGTTGAGGTCTTGTGTGGGAAAGTAAAGTATCCTACTGAATTTCTTGTTCTTGGTTCCCCACAAGATGACTTTTGTCCCATTATCTTTGGTAGGCCTTTCTTGAACACCGCTAAAATAGATTGCTAGAAACAAACCGTCGGTGTAAGTTTTGGTGTTGAGTCTCATGAGTTTAATTTTTCTAAGTTTAGTAAAGCATCATAAGAAAGAATTGCATAGTAAGGATGAAATAATTGGTCTTGCTTCCATTGTCGTGCCTCCTACTAATCCACTAGAACAATATTTGCTAGACCATGAAAATGATATGCATATGCATGAAAGAAATGAAATAGATAAACTTTTCTTTGAACAACGTCCTCTGCTTAAACACAATTTGCCTATTGAAACTCTAGGAGGTCCTCCTCCACCTAAAGGTGATCCTATGTTTGAATTAAAACAATTGCCAGACACTTTGAAATATGCTTATCTCGATGAAAAAAGATATATCCTGTTATTATTAGTGCTAACATCAGAATATGTAGAAGAAAGATTATTGAAGGTTCTGAAGAAGCACCGAGCTACTATTGGATATACTCTTGATGATTTAGGCATTAGTCCCACTCTCTGTCAGCACAAAATTAATATGGAACCTGATGCTAAACCCGTTGTTGATCACCAACAACGTTTGAATCCTAAGATGAAATAAGTGGTAAGAACTGAAATACTGAAGCTTCTTAAAGCAGGTATAATTTATCCTATAACTGATAGTAGATGGGTAAGTCCTGTTCATTGTGTTCCTGAGAAGGGAGGTATTACTGTTGTTCCTAATGACAAGAATGAACTTATTCCACAAAGAATTGTCACTACTTATAGAATGGTAACTGATTTTAGAAAATTAAATAAAGCTACTAGAAAAGATCATTACCCTCTGGCTTTTATTGATCAAATGCTAGAAAGATTATCAAAGCACACACACTTTTGTTTCCTTGATGGATATTCTGGTTTTTCTCAAATACCTGCTTCACAACCTGATCAAGAGAAAACCACCTTTACTTGTCCTTTTGGAACTTATGCTTATAGACGTATGCCTTTTGGTTTATGCAATCCACCGCTACCTTTCAAAGATGTATGACTGCTCTATTCTCTGATTTTTAGTAAAAAGATTGTTGAGGTTTTCATGGATGATTTTTCCGTTTGCAAAACTTCTTTTGATGATTGCTTAAGCAACCTTGATCGATTTTTGTAGAGATGTGAGCAAACTAATCTTGTCTTGAATTGGGAGAAGTGCCACTTTATGGTTAATGAACGTATTGTCTTGGGACATAAAATTTCTGAATGAGGTATTGAGGTGGATAAAGCTAAATTTGATGCAATTGGGAAAATGCCATGTCCTAAAGATATCAAAGTTATTCATAGTTTCCTCGGTCATGCTGGTTTCTATAGGAGGTTTATTAAAGATTTCTCTAAAATTTCTAGGCCTCTTACAAATCTTTTACAAAAGGATATTCCATTTGTTTTTGATAATGATTGTGTAGAAGCCTTTGAAACACTTAAGAAAGCCTTAATTTCTGCACCTATTGTTCAACCACCTGATTGGAACATGCCTATTGAAATTATGTGTGATGATAGTGATTATGATGTTGGTGCTGTTCTAGGACAAAGAGTTGATAAAAAGTTAAATGTTATCCATTATGCTAGTAAAACTCTAGACAGTGCTCAACGAAATTATGCTACTACTAAAAAAGAATTTTTAGCAGTTGTTTTTGCTTGTGATAAATTCAGATCTTACATTGTTGATTCTAAAGTAATTGTTCACACTAACCATGCTGCTGTAAAATATCTTATGGAAAAGAAAGATGCTAAACCTAGACTCATTAGGTGGGTTCTCTTGCTGCAAGAATTTGACTTACATATCACTGAAAGACAGGGAGCTGAGAACCCCATGGCTGATAACTTGTCTAGGCTTGAAAATATTCTTGATGACCCACATCCTGTTAATGATAGTTTTCCTGATGAGCAATCTGCAATAAATGTTTCTCATAACACTCCTTGGTATGCTGACTATGCTAATTACATTGTTGCTAAATATATGCCACCTAGCTTCACATACCAACAAAAGAAAAATTCTTCTATGTTTTAAGACATTACTTTTGGGATGACCCACATCATTATACAGAAGGAGTAGATGGTATTATTAGACATTGTGTACCTGAGCATGAACAGGGACGAATCCTATGAAAATGTCACTCCAAAGCTTATGGAGGGCATCATGCGAGAGACAGAACTGCTCACAAGGTATTGCAATCTGGATTTTATTGGCCTACTCTCTTCAAGGATGCCCGTAAGTTTGTTTTATCTTGTGACGAATGTAAAAGAATTGGTAATATTAGTAAGCGTCGGGAAATACCTATGAATTATTCTCTTGCTGTTGAACCATTTGATGTTTGGGGTTTTGATTATATGGGACCTTTTCTTTCCTCTAATGGGTATACACATATTTTGGTTGTTGTTGATTATGTTACTAAGTGGGTAGAAGCTATTCCAACTAGTAGTGTTGATCACAACACCTCTATTAAAATGCTTAAGGAAGTTATTTTCCCAAGGTTTGCAGTCCCTTGATATTTAATGACTGATGGTGGTTCACACTTTATTCATGGTGCTTCCCGTAAAATGCTTGCTAAGTATGATGTTAACCATAGAATTGCATCACCTAATCATCCTCAGTCTAGTGGTCAAGTTAACTTAGCAATAGAGAAATAAAATTAATTTTACAAAAGACTATCAATAGGTCCCCGAAGAATTGGTCTAAGAAATTAGATGATGCACTTTGGGCTTATAGAACAGCATATAAAAATCCTATGGGTATGTCTCCTTATAAAATGGTATATGGAAAAGCTTGTCACTTGCCTCTAGAGTTATAACATAAAGCATATTGGGCAATTAAAGAACTCAACTATGATTTCAAACTTGCCAGTGAAAAGAGGTTATTTGATATTAGCTCACTAGATGAATGAAGAACCCAAGCTTATTAAAATGCCAAGCTATTTAAAGAAAAAGTTAAAAGATGGCATGATAAAATAATCCAAAAGCGTGAGTTCAAAGTTGGAGAATATGTTCTTTTGTACAACTCTCGTTTCAGATTCTTTGCAGCAAAACTTATCTCCAAATGGGAAGGACCCTATGTTATCGAGGAGGTTTATCGATCTGGAGCCATTAAAATGAATAATGCCGAGGGTACTAACCCGAAGGTTGTTAATGGGCAAAGAATAAAACATTATATCGCACGTATGCCCATTAATGTTGAAAGAAATATTATCCAAACTATGACACCGGAAGAACACATAAAGGGAAACTTCCGGGACACTCCAGAATCATGAAAAAGAGGAGGTACGTGATACGGTAAGTAAACGGACTCCGAAAAATCCGCAAAAATATTTTTTGTCAGTTTTGGAATATTAAAAATTAGGAAAATAAGAAACTACCGGGAAGGTCGCCCTGGTGGGCACAAGACACCAGGACGCGCCTGGCGGCTTGCCAGGCGCGCCCAGGTGGGTTGTGCCCACCTCGGGTACCTTCCGGACTCCGTTTTTCTTCTGTTTGCTTGTTTCCCAAGATAAAAAAATCTTTATATACCCCTAAACCTATTGACCACTGTATCGCGGAGAAATCTCCTGTTTTCTTTTCCTTGTTGTTTTCTAACAGATCCATCCACCATGGCCGCTTCAAGCTCCTCCAAGGACAAGTTCTTCGAGAACGTCATCAACCCATATTTGCGGGAGGTGATGCAGCACCCTCACACTATCCAGATGCATGAGGGGCTGCTCCGCATCCGCGATGTGCAAGGTCCCAAAGGGACGGGAACCGTGGAGGCCAGGCTTGAAGCTATGGAGCAGGAAGTCTTCCGGTGCAAGGACATGGTGGAACGTGGACTTAATGCCAATCACCTCATGATTTCAGATTACACCCGTGATCTCAAGGTGGATGGCAAGTCCATGAAGGACATCGTCTTCACCATCAACGAGCAAATCAACTTCCTCCAAAGCCAGATCTACGATCTCCAAAACCAAGTCTTTGAATATGAGGCGAGGTTTAAAGGTATGAGTTTGGCTGCCAGTTGCAGGACCCTTGAGACCCACTCCTCCTCTTATGATGGTGAGCCTCTGCCATGGAAACCCGAGGATAAGATCACTACTTCATCACCACCACCTGTAGCATCCCAAATTTTCAATTTGGCATGTTATACATAGGTCATTCTTGCATATCATATTTTATTTGCATTCTCGTTTACCATCCTCGAAAATCCTAAGCAACTCAAGGACCCTCGGAGAGAGTTGGGGATTTTTCAATTTTCATATTTGAATTTTGTCAAATAATGAAAGACGAGGATATTGGATTTGGATTTTAATTATTTTCTCTCCGGAAAATTATTTCAATTTAAATAAATAAATGAGGGAGATAATATGTCTTCTCCAAAATAATTGAAATAACGGAGGAAAAATGTTAAAATCATTTTTGGGATTTTATTTGATTTTATTTGGAATTTTATTCACCCTAGAAAAAAATTGCACACTTTAAAATTTGCATTTTAGGGGCCAAGAAAAGTTCATCTAGTTCTAAATATTCTATTTAGACGGAGAAAACTTATTTTGGAATTTTTAGATTTTTATTTATTTTTCTAGGAATTTTCTTTCATGGAATGTTTAAAAAGAAAACGAACGGACCATACCGACCGGGCCAAGGGCCCACCGAGCCAGGCCCACGAGCGCCGCCGCCTCCCTCACAAGACCGGTGCGAGGCATGGACGCCGAGGAGTCCGAGCCGGACTCCACCGGGCGACCCCTTCCCAAGTCGCCGCCCGCCCGCCCTTCCCAAGCCACCGCCGCCCGCCCCTTTAAATACCACCGCCACCACCGCAACCACCACCCGCCGCCGGGAGGCCGAGCCGCCCGAGCCCAGCCCGTCGCCGCCGCCCTCCCAGCCGTCGCCGCCGCCTTCGCCGTCGCCGCCGCCCCTCGCTGACCCGCCCCTCGCCCGGACGAGAACGCCCGCTTCGCCAGACGCGCCTCGCCGGAGGTACCCGACCCGCCGCCGTCGGTTTATTTTTTTGAAAACCCTTACGGTTTTTATAAAACCCTAGATCGCTTTTAATATAGATCGGTTTATTTTCGTCGGTTTATTTATTTAACGAACATCCGTTCATCCGTTCGCTTTTAACGAACGCGTTCACTGTTTAAGTTCTGTTAACGAACGTTCGTTCGTTTAACAGTTCGTCGTTTTTCTTTTATTGGAATTATTCCGCGGTTATTCTGATCGTGATTTCTGATCCAATTTTCAAGCATGTTTATCTTTTCGCTCGTTTATCGGAATCAGGCGATTCAAGCGCCTGGAGTTTTGTATCGAAACCCTCTTTCCGAATAATCAACTTAAACTAGTTTTTATCCCTGTAAAATTTGACCCTAGTTCAGATTAGTAAATGGACCTTGTTTTTCTCGCCGTTTGAGTTTCGTTGTTCCATTTGGTTTGATTCTTTTTGCAAACCGGAGTTCTTAAGTTGAACTCTCCGGTCAACTTCTTCAGTTGAAGTTTCGTTTGTGCATCTTTGCTTGTTTACTTATGTATGCGTTGTTTGCTTGCGATAGAATTCCCGGAGTGCGAAGCGTGTTACTACGAGTCTCTAGGATTCACGGAATCGTCAGCAAGGCAAGTAACACTTGATCATATCTTTTCCTACCCAGTTTTTATGCATTAGTTTCAACCCTCAAACATTGCATGATTAGGATGTCATTAATTTGTGGGTTGGGAAGTAGATGATGAGGTAGGAACCTATTGCCATGTTACTTTCAAACCCTTGGGAGTTACTTCTACGTTATGCTTATACTGCCATGCTATGCTCAGAGGCGTGGTTTGGGTTTGAGAGATATTCATGACAAATGTGAGATTATTAATTAATGGTTTACTTTAAGGTGGCAACTTAAATACACATCTGGGTGGATTGAGGCACCTGGGGAACCCAGTGTTGTCTGTTTTCTTGGAAATCCCGGGGTATCCGTGTGATCTTCCTATGGACCGCCACCTGTGCTCAAAGGAACTGAGATTATTCATGCTATAAACTTCCGTGTGCAGCCACAAGCTATTATGGGCTCTAGCATAGTTGAGTAAGTTACGTGAAGCTCTCGAAGAGGTAGATCAGCGGTAGTGGGTTTCTGAGGTTTGGTATGATCTATCCGGAGTAGAGAGTTAATTTTCTGAAAGACTTGTCTCGGTCATCCGTCTCTCAAACACCATGCGGTGCGAGAAACCAACGGAGGCGATCGAGTCTTGTGGGGAAAAGTGCATAAACCTCTGCAGAGTGTACAAACTAATCATGGTTAGCCGTGTCCCGGTTATGGACGATTACGAGTATCTAGTACTTGAGTATTCACATGTATCTCAACACTCTTAACTAAATTTGCTGGGTTGTTAATTACCTTAATTGGGATCATCCGAGTTGGGGGGTACCTTCTCAATGATGTTTCAACCACCATGATAGTTAAATTAAATTTATTCCTTTGATGTAGGGAAAAATTGGCTTTTCGCAAAACTGTAACCATAGAGCTTTCCACCAGCCATATATGCATGTAGTATAGCCTATTCTTTCATTACTCTATGTGTTACATTGCCAGCATATTCCATGTGCTGACCCGTTCTCGGGCTGCAACGTATTATGTTGCAGACTTTTTGACGAGGAGTAAGGATTGTAGGTCGTTGCCGTGCAGCTCAGTATGCCGTTGGAGTTGATGGACTCACTTTATCTTCCAAGCCTTCATTGTTATCGCATTAGATGGCCTTGAGCCATATTATTGTAATAAGTTCTCTTTTGAGACATTCGATGTAATAAGTGTGTGATTGCTACTCTGTTATAAATCCTTCGAGTAATCGTGGTTCACAAGCATTACCGATCCAGGATGACACAAAAACACAGAGACTTGACCATCCGAGGTCGGGTCGCTACAAGATGGTATCGAGCACACGCCGAGTGTAGGACACGACCACTAAGATAAACCATAGGTCACTCCTCTCTACTCATTTCGACCTCTCTCCATTTTTCCACTCTTTAGGATGACGGAGATGAAGTACAAGTTTGCCCAACCGGATGAAGACACACCTTTGGACGTCACTGAAGAAAGTCACTAGGTACCGAGTATTGGAATACCAAGCTTCACCGGACGCATAACGCCACCTTACCGGAAGAAGAATCTGGAAGATTCAAGCCCTAGTTCGGAAGGACGTTTGCACCAAGCACGGAGCCCATAGTATGTGTTTTCAATGCACCAACATGGAGTTTGGGAAAGAGTATGGCAGCTCACATTACCATGGGACGATCGAGAGAAGTCTACAACAAGGAACTTAAAGACACCATATACCAAATATGTGGGCGCCGAGACGAGCAATGGGAAGTAATTAGCACCAAGAAGGATAGATCCATTGCAGCTTACATCCAGGAGCTCAACCAGCACATTCGACGTCATGAGAACCAGATGTGCGCAGACATGCTGGATTTGAAGAAGGCGAAAACTAAGATCATCGAATTGGAGGAAGAACTCAAGTCTACACGCGATGGATATGAGGAAGAAATCAAGATACTACTGGAGAAGAACGACGACCTAGTCAAGAAGATTGGAGTTTTCATGGGAGGACCAGCACCCAAGGAAGAAGAGCAAGAAGAGGAAGAAGATCCCGCTTGTCCAGACAACTACATCATCATCGCATTTACACCGACTCAGATCCAAGTGATGATGACTATGAAGATGAAGCTGGAGCAGACATCATGGAGTCTTCCACCGATCAAAATTTCTAGATGACCACCAAATATTAGTAGTATTTTCCCCCATGTAACTAGTAGTAGTTGAGCACGTATGCGATAGTCATAGATCGTTTTGTATGCCCTTGCTTGCTTGATTGAATGAATGTGTGTTTTGCCTCATGTGCATATGGTTAGTGTTTTCTCACTAGACCTCTTTCTATTTCTAATATCTCCCCTCTAAACCCTCAGATGCCTCCGAGACGTGACCCCGGTTTTGCTTTCCCACCGGAGCTCACTCAATTGATCCAACAATGAGAATGCCTTGATGCAATTGCTAGTTCGTAACCAGGGCAATGCCAACAACAACCCGCCACCCGGTGGACAATTTAGCCCGTTTACGAGGTTACAACCGCGGTGTTTTCCAAAGAGCACCGAGCCAATAGTTGCAGATGACTGGTTACGCTGTATTGGAAGGGAGTTAACCACCGCAGGATGCACGGATGCTGAGAGAGTGCGCTTTGCCGCACATCAATTGGATGGACCAGCAGCCGCATGGTGGGAGAATTACACGGCTACTTTTCCTATAGCCAATGTCACTTGGGACCAGTTCCAACAAGCTTTTCGTACGGCCCATGTTTCAGCTGGAGCCATGCAGATAAAGAAGCGTGAGTTTCGCAACTTACGCCAGGGAACCGTCTTGTGGCCCAAAGACGTGGATGAGTTTAGCAAGTTATCACGCTATGCCCTCGATGATGTGGCCTACGGATGCCGCGAAGCAAGAGAAGTTTATGGAAGGACTGAATGATGAGATGAGTATGCGGTGATGGTGGCAACTTTCAACAACTACCGAGTTGGTAGATAAGGCCCTAATGATTGAAGGAAAGCAGCAGCAAATTGAGAGTCGTAAGAGGAAGTATGGACAAGGGAAGTATAACTCAGGAGCTCACCAGAAACATCGCCTAACCCCGAACTCGGGAGGACTAGTTCATAACCATGGAGGACATAACCATACTGGAGGAGGAACGCATAATGGTGCGAAGAATGGGAATGGAAATGCAGCCAACAATAATCAGAATCGCTCTAACCCAGCTACACCCGCTAAGAGAGACCTGAGCCAAGTTATTTGCTTTAAGTGCGGGAAGACAGGGCACTATGCCAATGACTGCCTCAAGGAAAGAATGGAAGCGGAAATGGGAGCACTGGAAGAAGCCCAATCCATTCAACAAAGGACAAGTGAACCACGTTAACATGGAGGAAGTTGAAGAGCAGCGATGCGTAATAGGTAAGTTTTTGGTCCGATCATTTACCGCTATTGTTCTTTTCGATCTTGGTGCATCGCATTCATACATATCAAGGGATTTGTGGATAAGTTTAAGTTACCAACCTGCACCCTTAGGACCCCTCTTTTAGTGAGCTACTTTGAGCAGAGTATATGGCTAGCAGATGGTGCACCAGTTACCCCTAATCATTGGAACACATGTTTTCTGTCGACCTAATTATCTTGGAGTCGCAAGGATTGGATGTGATATTAGGTATGGATTGGGTGTCAAGTTTGGAGGAAGTATCGACTGTGCTAGCAAGTCAATCTATCTCACCACCCCGGAGGGAAAAAGGATTAAGTATGTATCTAGGCATGTGCCTAGGAGGAGCCAAGTGAATACCCTCACGGAGTTGTACAAGAAGAAGTACCGTAGTGAAGGATTATCCAGATGTTTTTCCGGAAGAGTTACCAGGCATGCCACCGGATCGAGACATCGAGTTTTTGATAGAACTAATACCAGGTACAGGGCCAATAGCAAAGAGACCCTATCGGATGCCCGCAAATGATCTGGAGGAAATTAAGAAGCAGATCAAGGAGCTGTTGGAAAAAGGTTACATTCGGTGAAGTTCATCACCTTGGGGAGCTCCAGTACTTTTGGTGGAGAAGAAGGATAAATCCCTAAGGATGGTTGTTGATTACCGAGCTCTGAATGAAGTAACGATAAAGAACAAGTATCCCTTACCGATGATTAATGATCTGTTTGATCAGTTGCAAGGAGCTAAGGTGTTTTCTAAGATTGATCTACGATCAGGATACCATCAGTTGAAGATCCAAGAGAAGGATATACCCAAGATAGCATTCACCACACGATATGGATTATACGAGTATACGGTCATGTCGTTTGGACTGATTAACGCCCCTGCCTATTTCATGAGTGTGATGAAAAAAGTGTTCATGGAATATTTGGACAAGTTTGTTGTGGTGTTTATCGATGATATTATGGTTTACTCGAAGAACGAAGAGGAGCATGCAGAACACCTACATTTGGTTCTTGAGAAACTCAGGGAACACCAGTTATACGCCAAATTCAGCAAGTGCGAATTTTGGTTAAAGGAAGTTGGATTTCTTGGGCATGTTATATCAGGAGAAGGTATAGCAGTAGATCTGAGTAAAATTCAGTCAGTCACTGAATGGTTGGCACCCACTTCAGTCAGTGAGATTCGCAGTTTCCTTGGACTGGCAGGATATTATCGGAGATTCATTGAGAATTTTTCCAAGATTGCTAAACCAATGACAGAATTGCTAAAGAAGGATACTAAGTTCAGATGGACAGAGGATTGTGAGACAAGTTTCCAAGAGTTGAAGAAACGGTTGACTACAGCCCGATCTTGACATTGCTAGATATACATAAGGAGTTTCAAGTGTATTGTGATGCCTCTCGCTTGGGAATTGGATGTGTTCTTATGCAGGAGGGAAAAGTTGTCTCGTATGCCTCACGACAACTGAAGCCTCATGAGTTGAACTATGCCACGCATGATTTGGAGTTAGCAGCCGTAGTACATGCGTTAAAGACCTGGAGACATTATCTCATGGGAAACCGTTGTGATGTGTACACGGATCATAAGAGTTTAAAGTACATTTTCACACGTATGAGTTAAACCTCGCAGAGGAGATGGCTGGAACTTATAAAAGATTACGACATGAAGCTACACTATCATCCAGGAAAAGCCAACGTCAGAAAGGCACGCTTTGAGTCGGAAGAGTTATGCCAATATCCTTGAAGGTAGAGGACTGCCAAAGGAGTTAGTAGAAGATGTTATGGAACTTGATTGGAGATTGTTCCAAGAGGTTTTCTTGCAACAATGGAGGTTCATCGACCTTGTTAGACAAGATTCGAGACGCCGTATGAAGGAGGATAAAGAGATTGCTGAGATAAAAGAAAAGATGGGCAAAGGACAAGCCAAAGGTTTTCGCGAGGATGAGCACGATACCTTGTGGTTTGAGGATCGGATTTATGTGCCCAACAATTCGGAGATCAGGAAGTTAATACGTCAAGAGGCCCATGACTCACCATACTCGATTCACCCCGGAAACACCAAGATGTACTTGGACTTGAAGGAACGTTTCTGGTGGGCTGGTATGAAGAAGGATATTGCCGGGTATGTAGCCATTTGCGATGTATGTCAGAGAGTGAAGGCAGAGCATCAAAAGCCAGCAGGACTGTTGCAGCCTATGCCAATACCCGAATGGAAGTGGGACAAGCTTGGCATGGATTTTATCACAGGATTACGCAGAACCAAAGCAGGATATGATTCAATATGGGTAGTAGTGGATCGTTTGACCAAAGTAGCTCATTTCATCCCAGTGAAAACAACTTATACAAGTGCAAAGTTGGCCAAGATATATATGACCAGGATAGTATGTTTGCATGGAGTTCCGAGGAGTATCAGATCGTATAGAGGAACACAGTTTACTTCAAAGTTTTGGCATCAACTACACCAGACTTTGGGTACCAGATTGGAGTTTAGTACCGCGTTCCACCCATGCACGGACGGATGCATGAGAGAGAGTCAATCAGATTTTGGAGGACATGTTGAGAGCCTGTGCGCTAGATTATGGATCGACAATTTGCCGTACGCAGAATTCTCATACAACAACAGCTACCAGGCCAGTTTGAAGATGGCATCGTTCGAATCTCTGTATGGACGCAGATGTAGAACACCATTGATGTGGGATGAGGTTGGAGACCGTCAGTTGTTTGGACCAGATTTGATCAAAGACTCTGAGGAGAAGGTTAAACTAATCAGAGACAGACTAAAGATTGCTCGATCTAGACAGTAAGAGTTACGCAGATTCTAAACGCAAGGAAGTAACCTATGAAATTGGAGATGAGTATATTCATGAGTATCACCCCGAGGGGAGTGAAACGTTTTGGAGTAAAGGGAAAGTTAGCCCCAAGATTTGTAGGACCGCACTGTATTTTGGAACGGATGGGAGAAGTTGCCTACAAGCTGGAGTTACACAAGGATTGTCGAGTGCATGACGTGTTTCACGTGTCACAACCGAAGAAGTGCCACGTTGAGATGGCCGACATACCACTAAAGGATACAAAGTGCCCTGGAGGCGATACAATTGGATAACAACCTGACTTATGAGGAGAAGCCAGTAAAGATTCTCGAGTTTGATAGCAGAGTCACTCGCAACAAGGTGATCAAGTTTTGCAAAGTTCAGTGGAGCCACCACACCGAGGAAGAAGCCACCTGGGAGCGAGAAGAGGATATTCGCAAGGACCATCCGCACCTATTTTCTAGCCAACCCGAATCTCGAGGGCGAGATTCATCTTAAGGGGGGTAGGTTTGTAACATCCCAAATTTTCAATTTGGCATGTTATACATAGGTCATTCTTGCATATCATATTTTATTTGCATTCTCGTTTACCATCCTCGAAAATCCTAAGCAACTCAAGGACCCTCGGAGAGAGTTGGGGATTTTTCAATTTTCATATTTGAATTTTGTCAAATAATGAAAGACGAGGATATTGGATTTGGATTTTAATTATTTTCTCTCCGGAAAATTATTTCAATTTAAATAAATAAATGAGGGGAGATAATATGTCTTCTCCAAAATAATTGAAATAACGGAGGAAAAATGTTAAAATCATTTTTGGGATTTTATTTGATTTTATTTGGAATTTTATTCACCCTAGAAAAAAAAATTGCACACTTTAAAAATTTGCATTTTAGGGGCCAAGAAAAGTTCATCTAGTTCTAAATATTCTATTTAGACGGAGAAAACTTATTTTGGAATTTTTAGATTTTTATTTATTTTTCTAGGAATTTTCTTTCATGGAATGTTTAAAAAAGAAAACGAACGGACCCACGACCGGGCCAAGGGCCTTGAGCCAGCCGGCCCACGAGCGCCGCCGCCTCCTCCACAAGACCGCCCAGTGAGGCATGGACGCCGAGGAGTCCGAGCCGGACTCCACCAGGCGAACCCTTCCCAAGTCGCCGCCCGCCCTTCCCCAAGCCACCGCCGCCCCGCCCCTTTAAATACCGCCGCCACCACGCAACCACCACCCGCCCGGGGCAGCCCAGCCGCCGGAGCCCAGCGCCGTCGTCGCCCGCCCTCCTTCGCCGCCGCCTTCGCCGTCGCCGCCGCCCCTCGCCGACCCCGCCCCCTCGCCGGACGCGCCTCGCCGGAGGTACCCGACCCCGCCGCCGTCGGTTTATTTTTTTTTGAAAACCCTTCGGTTTTTTTTATAAAACCCTAGATCGTTTTTAATATAGATCGGTTTATTTTCGTCGGTTTATTTATTTAACGAACATCCGTTCATCCGTTCGTTTTAACGAACGCGTTCACTGTTTAAGTTCTGTTAACGAACGCTCGCTCGCTTAACAGTTAAATGCTTTTTCTTTTATTGGAATTATTCCGTGGTTATTCTGATCGCGATTTCTGATCCAATTTTCAAGCCTGTTTATCTTTTTGCTCGTTTATCGGAATCAGGCGATTCAAGCGCCTGGAGTTTTGTATCGAAACCCTCTTTCCGAATAATCAACTTAAACTAGTTTTTATCCCTGTAAAATTTGACCCTAGTTCAGATTAGTAAATGGACCTTGTTTTTCTCGCCGTTTGAGTTTCGTTGTTCCATTTGGTTTGATTCTTTTGCAAACCGGAGTTCTTAAGTTGAACTCTCCTGTCAACCTCTTCATTGAAGTTTCGTTTGTGCATCTTTGCTTGTTTACTTATGTATGCGTTGTTTGCTTGCGATAGAATTTTGAGTGCGAAGCGTGTTACTACGAGTCTCTAGGATTCACAGAATCGTCAGCAAGGCAAGTAACACTTGATCATATCTTCTCCTACCCAGTTTTTATGCATTAGTTTCAACCCTCAAACATTGCATGATTAGGATGTCATTAATTTGTGGGTTGGGAAGTAGATGATGAGGTAGGAACCTATTGCCTATTACTTTCAAACCCTTGGGAGTTACTTCTACGTTATGCTTATATTGCCATGCTATGCTCGTAGACGTGGTTTGGGTTTGAGAGATATTCACGACAAATGTGAGATTATTAATTAATGGTTTACTTTAAGGTGGCAACTTAAATACACATCTGGGTGGATTGAGGCACCTGGGGAACCCAAAGGTTGTCTCTGCTTTTCTTGGAAATCCCGGGTATCCGTGTGATCTTCCTATGGACCGCCACCTGTGCTCAAAGGGAACTGAGATTATTCATGCTATAAACTTCCGTGTGCAGCCACAAGCTATTATGGGCTCTAGCATAGTTGAGTAAGTTACGTGAAGCTCTCAAGAGGTAGATCAAAGGTAGTGGGTTTCTGTGTTTGGTATGATCTATCCAGGAGTAGAGAGTTAATTTTTCTGAAAGACTTGTCTCGGTCATCCGTCTCTCAAACACCATGCAGATCTAGAAACCAACGGAGGCTATCGACTCTTCTGGGGAAAATAGCGCAAACATATGCAGAGTGTACAAACTAATCATAGATAGACGGTTCCCCTGTTATGGACTATTCTTAGTAACTAGTACTTGAGAATTAACATGTAACACATCACTCTTAACTAAATTTGCTGGGTTGTTAATTACCTTAATTGGGATCATCCGAGTTGGGGGTACCTTCTCAATGATGTTTCAACCACCATGATAGTTAAATTAAATTTATTCCTTTGATGTAGGGAAAAATTGGCTTTTCGAAAGCTGTAACCATAGAGCTTTCCACCAGCCATATATGCATGTAGTATAGCCTATTCTTTCATTACTCTATGTGTTACATTGCCAGCATATTCCATGTGCTGACCGTTTCTCGGGCTGCAACGTATTATGTTGCAGACTTTTCAGACGAGGAGTAAGGATTGTAGGTCGTTGCCGTGCAGCTTCGCTTATGCCGTTGGAGTTGATGGACTCACTTTATCTTCCAAGCCTTCCGCTGTTATCGCATTAGATGGCCTTGAGCCATATTATTGTAATAAGTTCTCTTTTGAGACATTCGATGTAATAAGTGTGTGATTGCTACTCTGTTATAAATCCTTCGAGTAATCGTGGTCTCACAAGATTACCGATCCAGGGATGACACGAAGCACAGAGACTTGACCATCTGAGGTCGGGTCGCTACAAGATGGTATCAGAGCACACGCTGAGTGTAGGCCACGAGCACTAAGATAAACCATAGGTCACTCCTCTCTACTCATTTCTGACCTCTCTCCATTTTTCCACTCTTTAGGATGACGGAGATGAAGTACAAGTTTGCCCAACCGGATGAAGACACACCTTCGGACATCACCTGAAGGAAGTCACTAGGTACTGAGTATTGGAATACCAAGCTTCACCGGACGCATAACGCCACCTTACCGTAAGAAGAATCTGGAAGATTCAAGCCCTAGTTCGGAAGGACGTTTGCACCAAGCACGGAGCCCATAGTATGTGTTTTCAATGCACCAACATGGAGTTTGGGAAAGAGTATGGCAGCTCACATTACCATGGGACGCATCGGAGAAGTCTACAACAAGGAACTTAAAGACACCATATACCAAATATGTGGGCGCCGAGACGAGCAATGGGAAGTAATTAGCACCAAGAAGGATAGATCCATTGCAGCTTACATCCAGGAGCTCAACCAAAGACATTCGACGTCATGAGAACCAGACAAAGCGCAGACATGCTGGATTTGAAGAAGGCGAAAACTAAGATCATCGAATTGGAGGAAGAACTCAAGTCTACACGCGATGGACATGAGGAAGAAATCAAGATACTACTGGAGAAGAACGACGACCTAGTCAAGAAGATTGGAGTTTTCATGGGAGGACCAGCACCCAAGGAAGAAGAGCAAGAAGAGGAAGAAGATCCCGCTTGTCCGGAACAACTACATCATCATCGATTTACACCGACTCAGATCCAAGTGATGATGACTATGAAGAAAATTTGGAGCAGACATCATGGAGTCTTCCACCGATCAAAATTTCTAGATGACCACCAAATATTAGTAGTATTTTCCCCATGTAACTACTAGTAGTTGAGCACGTATCACGATAGTCATAGATCGTTTTGTATGCCCTTGCTTGCTTGATTGAATGAATGTGTGTTTTGCCTCATGTGCATATGGGTAGTGTTTTCTCACTAGACCTCTTTCTATTTCTAATCTCTCCCCTCTAAACCCTCAGATGCCTCCGAGACGTGACCCCGGTTTTGGTTTGAGTTTTGTTTTCTTTACTTTCATGTTCAATAAAAATAAAGGACATAAATGAAAAATATCATATGCTAATCTTATGGTAAGTAATGACATCACATAAGGAAGAGTTTAAGTAGAAAATGTTATTGGAGATTGATGTCTGCTACGCAACTTTATTCCTGTAGACACGTGTTGGGCCTCCAAGCGCAGAGTTTTGTAGGACAGTAGCAATTTTCCCTCAAGTGGATGACCTAAGGTTTATCAATCCGTGAGAGGTGTAGGATGAAGATGGTCTCTCTCAAACGACCCTGCGACCAAATACAAGAAATCTCTTGTGTCCCCAACACACTCAATACAATGGAAAATTGTATAGGTGCACTAGTTCGGCGAAGAGATGGTGATAAAAGTGTAATATTGATGGTAGAAATATATTTTTATAATCTGAATAAATAAAAACAGCATGGTAGCAAATAGTAAACGGGCACAAAAACGGTATTGCAATGCTTGAAAATGAGGCCTAGGGTCCGTACTTTCGCTAGTGCAATCTCTCAACAATGCTAATATAATTGGATCATATAAGCATCCGTCAAAGTGCGATAAAGAATCACTCCAAAGTTCCTATCTAGCGGAGAACATAAGAATAAATTGTTTGTAGCGTACGAAACCACCTCAAAGCTATCCTTTCCGTTCGATCTATTCAAGAGTCCATACTAAAATAACACAAAGCTATTCTTTCCGTTCGATCTATCCTAGAGTTTGTACTAAAATAACACCAAAGCAAATTCATATCCATAATACTCAATCCAACACAAAGAACTTCAAAGA
Organism: Aegilops bicornis; assembly: GCA_021605145.1. Classification (NCBI taxonomy): domain Eukaryota; kingdom Viridiplantae; phylum Streptophyta; class Magnoliopsida; order Poales; family Poaceae; genus Aegilops; species Aegilops bicornis. Next base: position 383,973,492 of record CM038675.1, on the reverse strand, counting down.
GTGCCCCAAGATTTCTACCGGAGAAACAAAGACAAGAACGTGCATCAAACCCTATGCATAGATTACCCCAATGTCACCTCGGGAATCTGCGAGTTGAGTGCCAAAACATATATCGAGTGAGTCAATACGATACCCCATTGTCACCACGAGTATTCAATTGCAAGACATATATCAAGAGTTCTCAAATCCATAAAAGTATTCAGTCCGATAACAACGAAATCTCAAAGGGAAAAACTCAATTCATCACAACAAGATAGAGAGGGGAAACACAATATGATCCGACTATATTAACAAAGCCTGCGATACATCAAGATCGTGACATCTCAAGAACACGAGAGAGAGAGAGAAAGAAAGAGAGAGAGATTAAATACATATCTACTGGTACAAACCCTTAGCTCCGAGGGTGGACTACTACCTCCTCATCGTGGTGGCCGCCGGGATGATGAAGATGAATGCCAGAGATGATTCCCCCCTCCGGCAGGGTGCCGGAATGGGGTCTAGATTGGTTTTCGGTGGCTACAGAGCCTTGAGGCGGCAGAACTTTTGATCTAGGTTTACCCCGACGATTTTGGAATTTTTGGGAATTTATAGGGTAAAGAGAGGGTGCGGGAGGCCACCGAGGTGGGAACAGCCCACCTGGGCGTGCATGGGCCCCCAGGCACGCCCTGGTGGGTTGTGCCCCCCTCGGGGCACCCCGCAGGTGCTTCTCTGGCCCATCCTGAGTGTTCTGGTCCATAAATAATCTACGAAAAGTTCCGTGGTGTTTGGACTCTGTTTGATATTGATTTCCTGCGATGTAAAAAACAAGCAAAAGCAGCAACTGGCACTAGGCACTGGGTCAATAGGTTAGTCCCAAAAAAATGATATAAAGTTGCTATAAAATGATTGTAAAACATCCAAGAATGATAATATAATGGCATGAATACTTCATAAATTATAGATACGTTGGAGACGTATCAGCATCCCCAAGCTTAATTCCTACTCGTCCTCGAGTAGGTAAATGATAAAAAGAAATAATTTACGAAGTGTGAATGCTAGAAAAGTGCACAAGTTTGATCAATGACAATTTCAATCACTTTTCGCTAGCATCATAACAACAATTCTTTCTTATAAAACTTCTCATGTTATAGTAGCAACCAATTCACATGTTAAGGTTCAAACAATGAACTCTCTTGAAACTCAACAACCTATGTTCTCAGTCACCAAACAATTGCAATTCAACTTATTCAACAGAGTCTAAGTAGGAGCTCCACATACTCAACCATCATATAGTCTTCTATGATTGCTAACACTCACCGCGCACACATGAGCAAAATGTTTCAACCGGACATATAGAAAGATAGGGGCTTATTGGTTTGCCTCCCAACATGTTCACCTCAAGGGTGATGTCAACAATAATAACTCATGCTACCCATATTCAACTGGACATATGTGCCTAGATCTTTCCTCACCACATGATTCTTGCCAAAAGAGAAAAATAAAAAGGAATAGAGAGAAAAACTTTGACTCCTAGCATAAAGGTAAATACTAAAAAGTAAAAGATAGGCCCTTCGCAGAGGGAAGCAGAGGTTGCCATGAACTTATTTGTTTGTATGCTCAACCCTTAGTGCAAAATAACATCACGTTATATTGCCCCTTATGATAGCAACCTTTATTATGCAGTCTGCCACTTTTATTCTTTGCCGTCACAAGTTCGTACAACGCTCAATTTTCTCTTACACTAAATGGTCTAACACTTCTAGAAGCAATTTTTATTGCCTTATTGCACCGATGACTACTTACTTGAGGGATCTTGCTCAATCCCTAGGTAGGTATGGTGAACTCTTGAAAATAATATTTGGGTTCAAGGGTTTTTGGATGCACAAGTAGTATCTCTACTTGGTGCGGAATTTTTGGCTAGGAAAGATGGGGGGCAAGCACCACATGTTGAAGGATCTATGACAATATAACTTATATGTGAATATGAACAAACATAAACCATTACATTGTCTTCTTTGTCCAACGTCAACAATTTTGTCATATAATATTTTAATGGGGGCTCACAATTACAAAAGATTTCCAAGATAGTGTATTTGCATGTGAAAGTTCTCTTCCTTATACTAATTATTCGTGAATTGATTGTATGACCAATATTGTGATTGTCAAGCCTCAAAAGATTTCACTTTCTAAACCCAATGTGAAGCTACCACTAGGCATGATATGATTTCAACTTCATGACATTCAATTTATTCAACAATTTACTCATAGGATATAAGTGAAGCACAAGAGTAAATGACAAGGTACTCCGAAAAGATACAAGTGAAGATCATGAGCATAATATTTCTTTCTCTCAAATTAATTTAAGTGAAGCAAGAGAAAATTTATTCAAAAAATACTAAACCACACCATGCTCGAAAAGATATGAGTGAAGCACTAGAGCAATTCCATAGAAAAGAGCTTCATTGACGGGATGTGAATGCCGCTTACCTAGCCTCCCTGGCAACTATTTGAGGACTCTATTTTATTTAAAAACTTTCATATCTAAGTAATTTATTATAACAGCGAGCAAAACAGAATAAAATGGCATTCCAAGGATAGCACAACTCGTGTGAAGAAGCAAAAACTTAGGCTCAACCGATACTAACCGATAATTGATGAAGAAGAAAGGTGGGATGCCTACCGGGGCATCCCCAAGCTTAGATGCTTGAGACTTCTTGAAATATTATCTTGGGGTGCCTTGGGCATCCCCAAGATTGAGCTTTTGTGCCTCCTTAATTCCTCTCATATCACGGTTTCCCTAAATCTTAAAAACTTCATCCACACAGAACTCAACAAGAACTCGTGAGATAAGTCAGTATGAACCAATGCAAAAACTTTATCATTCTCTACTGTAGCAAATCAATAATATTATTATTGAACATTGCATACTAAATTCATCTGCATATTTAATACTCCTATCCTCAAATAGAATCATTAAAAAAGCAAACATATGCAAACAATGCAAACATAACAGCAATCTGCCAAAACAGTACAGTCTGAAAATAATGCAATATTCATCATACTTCCCTAACTCCAAAAATTCTGAAAAAATTACAACACTTTAGAAAATTTATCAGAGCCTATTTTGAAAAATGTTTCAGATTTTTATCACATTCTGACTTTTTTAGGGAATTTTTGCAACATCGATAAACTTTCTGTTTTGAAACAGCAACATGTAGACTTGCAAAATAAGCATGGTAAAGACTATCCTTGACATTTTTATTGAAAATAAAGATGAAAAAAATTATTATAAATAACAGAAAGCAAATTCTTACAAAATAAATTTATGCTCCAAGCAAAACTCATATCATGTGACGAATGAAAACATAGCTCTGAGTGAGATTACCGATAATGTTGGAGACGAAAGAGGGGATGCCTTCCAGTGCATCCCCAAGCTTAGTTGCTTGGATCTTCCTTGAATATTACCTTGGGGTGCCTTGGGCATCCCCAAGCTTAGGGTCTTGTCACTCCTTATTCTCCTCATATCGACATCTCATCCAAAACTTGAAAACTTCAATCACACAAAACTTAACGGAACTTCGTGAGATAGGTTAGTATGATAAAGAGCAAACCATTCCACTTTGGTACTGCCAAAGACAAGATTCATAATTGTTCTCACACTATTCCTACTGTACCTCATCATTTCCACAATTTATATTGAGCAATATAAGCCATAGAAACTAGAAAACAAGCAAACTATGCAATGAAAACATAATCTGTCAAAAACAGAACAGTCTGTAGTATATGTACTAAAACCATACTTATACTACTCCAAAAATTATGAAAAAATTAGGACCACGTGAGAAGTTTGTATATTAACCTTCTGCAAAAATAATCAACTCAAAATCACACTTCTGTTAAAATTATGATTATTTTCGTGAGCGCAAAAGTTTCTGTTTTTCAGCAAGATCAAATCGACTATCACCCAACATGATCCCAAAGGCTTTACTTGGCACTTTATTGAAACAAAAGCAGTAAAACATGATTACTACAGTATCCTAATCATGCGAACACACAAAAATAGCAGGGTTAAATGTTGGGTTGTCTCCCAACAAGCGCTTTTTAAATGCCTTTTTAGCTAGGCATGATGATTTCAATGATGCTCACATAAAACATAAGAATGGAAACATAACGGGAGCATCATGAAGCATATGACTAGCACATTTAAGTCTAACCCACTTCCTATGCATAGGTATTTTGTGAGCAACAATTTATGTGAACAAGAATCAACTAGCATAAGAAGGCAAAACATGCATAACTTCAAAACTTTCAACACATAGAGAGGAAACTTGATATTATTGCAATTCCTAAAAGCATAAGTTCCTCCCTCATAATAATTTTCAGTGGCATCATGAATGAATTCAACAATATAACCATCCCATAAAGCATTCTTTTCATGACACAAAAGCATAGAATTTTTTTTACTCTCCACATAAGAAAATTTCTTCTCATTCATAATAGTGGGAGCAAACTCAACAAAATAGCTATCATGAGATTGAAAATTAAAATCACGACGACAAGTTTCATCGTTATCATTATTCTTTATAGCATACATGTCATCACCATAATCATCATAGATAGCAACTTTGTTCTCATAATAATCAATTGAAACCTCTTCCGAAATAGTGGATTCATCACTAAATAAAGTCATGACCTCTCCAAATCCACTTTCATAATTATTACAATAAGATTCAACAACCTTCAAAATAGTGGGATCATTAGTACCTAGAGTTGACACTCTTCCAAACGCACCTTCATCAATATAATCATCATAAATAGGAGGCATGGTTTCATCATAATAAATTTTCTCATCAAAACTTGGGGGAGTAAAAATATCATCTTCATCAAATATAGCATCCCCAAACTTATGGCTTTGCATATCATTAGCATCATGGATATTCAAAGAATTCATACGAAAAACATTGCAATCATGCTCATCATTTAAATATTTTATGCAAACATTTTGTTGACTTCTTCTAACAATTGAGCACAATTTTCCGATCCATCATTTTCAAGAAAGATATTATAAAGATTATAAATAATATGATGCAACCTCAATTCCATTTTTTTGTAGTTTTCTTTTATAAACCAAACTAGTGATAAAACAAGAAACTAAAAGATTCGATTGCAAGATCTAAAGATATACCTTCAAGCACTCACCTCCCCGGCAACGGCGCCAGAAAATAGCTTGATGTCTACTACGCAACTTTATTCTCGTAGACGCGTGTTGGGCCTCCAAGCGCAGAGTTTTGTAGGATAGTAGCAATTTTCCCTCAAGTTGATAACCTAAGGTTTATCAATCCATTAGAGGTGTAGGATGAAGATGGTCTCTCACAAACCACCCTGCAACCAAATACAAGAAATCTCTTGTGTCCCCAACACACCCAATACAATGGAAAATTGTATAGGTGCACTAGTTCAGCGAAGAGACGGTGATAGAAGTGTAATATTGATGGTAGAAATATATTTTATAATCTGAATAAATAAAAACAGCATGGTAGCAAATAGTAAACGGGCACAAAAATGGTATTGTAATGCTTGAAAATGAGGCCTAGGGTTCGTACTTTCGCTAGTGCAATCTCTCAACAGTGCTAATATAATTGGATCATATAACCATCTGTCAAAGTGCGATAAAGAATTACTCCAAAGTTCCTATCTAGCGGAGAACATAAGAATAAATTGTTTGTAGGGTACGAAACCACCTCAAAGCTATCCTTTCCGTTCGATCTATTCAAGAGTCCGTACTAAAATAACACAAAGCTATTCTTTCCGTTCGATCTATCCTAGAGTTCGTACTAAAATAACACCAAACAAATTCATATCCATAATACTCAATCCAACACAAAGAACTTCAAAGAGTGCCCCAAGATTTCTATCAGAGAAACAAAGACAAGAACGTGCATCAACCCCTATGCATAGATTACCCCAATGTCACCTCGGGAATTTGCGAGTTGAGTGCCAAAACATATATCAAGTGAGTCAATACGATACCCCATTCTTACCACGAGTATTCAGTTGCAAGACATATATCAAGTGTTCTCAAATCCATAAAAGTATTCAGTCCGATAACAACGAAATCTCAAAGGGAAAAACTCAATTCATCACGACAAGATAGAGAGGGGAAAACACCATATGATCCGACTATATTAACAAAGCCCGCGATACATCAAGATCGTGACATCTCAAGAACGAGAGAGAGAGAGAGAGAGAGAGATTAAACACATAGCTGCTGGTACAAACCCTCAGCCCCTAGGGTGAACTACTCCCTCCTCATCGTGGTGGTCGCCGGGATGATGAAGATGAATGCCAGAGATGATTCCCCCTTCGGCAGGGTGCCCGAACAGGGTCTAGATTGGTTTTCGGTGGCTACAGAGCCTTGCGGAGGCGGAACTTCTGATCTAGGTTTACCCCGAGGGTTTTTGGAATTTTTGGGAATTTATAGGGTAAATAGGGGGTGTGGGAGGCCACCGAGGTGGGCACAACCCACAGAGGGCGCCTCAGTGCGCGCTCGGGTGGGTTGTGCCCCCTCGGGCACCCCTGTGTGCTTCTCCGCCCATCCTGGGTGTTCTGGTCCATCAAAAATCTCCAAAACGATTCACGGAGTTTGGACTCCGTTTGATATTGATTTCCTGCAATGTAAAAAACAAGCAAAAAACAACAACTGACACTGAGCACTGGGTCAATAGGTTAGTCCCAAAAAATGATATAAAGTTGCTACAAAATGATTGTAAAACATCCAAGAATGATAATATAATGGCATGAATACTTCATAAATTATAGATACGTTGGAGACGTATCAGATATTTACAAACATAGAATTGTCCAATGATGCAATTCATGAAAGAATTAATAAGGGAAGAGAAGATTCACATGAAAATACACTATCTTGGAAATCCTTTGTGATTGTGAGCCCCCATCAAAATATTATATGCCAAAATTGTTGACGTCGGACAAGGAAGACAACGTAATTATTTATGTTTGTTCGTATTCACATAGAAGTTATATTGTCATAGATCCTTTAACATGTGGTGCTTTCCCCTATCCTTGCTAGCCAAAAATTCCGCACTAAGTAGAGATACTTCTTGTGCATCCGAAACCCATTAAACCCAAATCTTGTATTGAGAGTCCACCATACCTACCTATGGATTGAGTAAGATCCTTCAAGTAAGTTGTCATCAGTCCAATAAGGCAATAAAAATTGCTTCTAAATGTGTTAGATCATTTAGTGTAAGAGAAAATTGAGCGTTGTACGAACTTGTGATGGCAAAGAATAAAAGCAACAAATTACATAATAAAGGTTGCTATCATAAGGGGCAATATAACGTGACGTTCTTTTGCACTAAGAGATTCAGCATAGAAACAAAAAGCGCATGTCAACCTCTGCTTCCCTGTAACATCCCAAATTTTCAATTTGGAATGTTATACATTAGATCATCATGCATATCATATTTTCTCGCATTTTCTGATCCTAGAAAATTTCACGCAACTCAAGGACCCTCGGAGAGTTGGAAGTTTCATTATTTTCATATTTGGGATTTCTCAAATCTTGGAAATAGGATCATTGGATTTATTTAATTATCTTCATAAAGTTTTTCCTATAAAATCTCAAGAGAGGGAATAATATGACTTTCCCAATATTTAGGAAAACGAAGATATTTTAAATAAATCAAATTTGGGTTTTGAAGATTTATTTTGCTTAGGCAAAATGAGCATTTTAAAATTTATTGCATGTTGCAGTTTTAAAAGTTCATTTTGTTCGACTCATTTTTAGGAGTCGGGAAAATTTTTTTTAGTTAATTTGTATTTCATTTGTTATTTTTTTAATTCGTTTAGTTTTATTTTAAAAAAATTAAATTAAACGCCCGCTTCTCCCGGACCGAGGCCCACTGCCCACCAACAGCTGTGCCCCACGCCCAAAGACGCCTGCCCACCTCCCTCCTCTCCTCGCCTTGCGCCTTGGCGTCCGCCGCCCGCCGACGCCACCTTGCCGAGTCCCACCCGACCAGGCGCTCCCTTGCCCCTCCCCAAGGCAGGGCCCCCCCTTTATAACCGCCGCCCCCCCTCTCTCTCTCTCACCGCCGCCGCCTCCCAAGCCGAGCCGCCGTCGACCCGCCGCCGCCCTAAATCACGAACGCCGCGCCGTCGCCGGAGCCTCGACCCCGCCGCCACCCACCGACCCGCCGACCGCCGGAGACCCGCCGGAGCCCGCCGGTGACCGCCAGTAGCCACCGCGCCGAATCCGATCCGGTTTTCTCAAAAAGACCCGATCCGTTTTTTTTGCAAAGTTCAGTTTTTTTTTAAAAAGAAAAAAAAACGTAGATTGGTTTTATTTATTTCGGTTTTCTTATTTAAAGAACGTTCACCGACCCGCGTTAGTTTCAATGAACGCGTTCGTTGGATTCGTTCTGTTAACGAACGTCCGTTATTTAGTTCGTTCATCGTTTTCTTTAAAATCGGATTTAACCCGTTATTTTCCAGATTCGATTTCTGATCCGATTTTCAAAACTGTTTTATTTCTTGCTCGTTTATCGGAATCAGGTGATTCAAGCGCCTGGAGTTTCGTAACGAAACCGCCGTTCCGACTAACCTATTTTCACAGAGTTTTGCTACTGTGAGATTTTGACCTAATTTCAGATTTGTTTAACCGAGTCGTTCTCTCTCGAGTTCCGACTTTCGATACTTTATTTGATTCGATTCTTTTGCCACCAGGGTTCTTAAGTTGAACTATCTGGTTAGATCTTTTATTCGAGATTTCCCTGTGCATTAGATGAGTACTTATTGTATGCTTGTTGTTTGTCTGCGTTAGATCACCCGGAGTGCGCCGCTTGTTATTTCAATCTCTAGGACTCATGGATCATCGACAAGGCAAGTAACACTTTGATCATACTTTTCTACTACCCAGTTTTATTGCATTAGATCAAACCCTCAAACACTTGCATGGTTAGGATCTAATCAAATTGTGGGATGGGAAGTAGATTGAGGTAGTACCTATTACTGCTTACTTATGAAACCTTGGGAGTTACTTCTACGTTTGCTTGATTATGCTATGCTATGCTAGTAGACGTGGATTGGGTGAGTGAATATCCATGACAGATGTGAGATTGTTAATTAATGGTTTATCTAAGGTGGCAACTTAAACACACATCTGGGTGGATTGCGGCACTGGTTTCTATCAGGATTTGCCTGTATTTCTTGGACCGCCACCTGTGCTCTAAGGGATCATGAGATTTTTCAAACTAGAAACTTCCGTGTGCAGCCACAAGCCAATTATGGGCTCTGGCGTAGTTGACTAAGTTCTTGTGAACTCTTACGGGTAGGCTAGCTGATGTAGGGGATGTAGGTTGGTACGGTCTACCCACATGTAAGGTGCTAAGCGCACGAAAGACTATGTCTCGGTCATCCGTTCTCAAACACCATGTAGTGCGAGAACCAAGCGGAGGCGATCGAGTCTTGTGGGGAAAAGTGCGCAAACCTCTGCAGAGTGTAAAAACTAATCATGATTAGCCGTGTCCCCGGTTATGGACGTTTTGAGTATCTAGTACTTGAATATCATGTGAATCTCAACATGTTACTTCTAATAATAAAGTTATTGGGTTTTTAATGAGTACTTTTAATTGGGATTGAGGATGTCATCAACCATTCTCAATGTTTAACAACCACCATGATAGTTAAATAAAATTATTCCTTTGATGTAGGGAAAAATTGGCTTTTCAAAAATGTAAATCAGAGAGCCTTACCACCAGCCAAATATGCATGTAGTGTAGGCTTATTGCTTCATTGTTCTCTATGTGTTACATTGCCAAAGATATTCCATGTCTTGACCCATTTTCGGCTGCAACTTTTCATGTTGCAGACTTTTCGCATTTCAGTAAGATGTTAGGTTGTGGTTCTATACTCGGTGATGTCACTGGAGTTGATGGACTCACTGCTTTCCGAGCCTTCATTGTTATTATTAGATGGCCTTAAGCCATATTATTGTATTAAGTTCCCTTGTGGACAACGATGTAATAAGTGTGTGATTGCTACTCTGTTATAAATCCTTGAAATCTTGTGTGGTGTCAAGATTATCGATCCAGGGATGACATCGAGCACAGAGCGCTAGATCCATTCGGTCCGGTCGCGACAGAGAATGGTATCGAGCACACGCGACTATAGGACACGACCACTAAGATAAAGCCATAGATCACTACTCTCTTCTCATTTTCTAACTCCTCATCTTTTCTACTCTCTTTAGGATGACGGACGCGAAGATCAAGTACACCCAACCAGATGAAGGCACACCTTTTGGATTTCACTTAAAGGAAGTTACCAAGTACCTAAACATTGGATTACCAAGTTTCACCGGATTTTTCAACGCCACTCTGCCTGAAGAGGAGCGCTGGAAGATTCACGCTCATGTTCCAGGAAGGACATTCGCCCCAATCACCAAGCCAATAGATAGTGTTTTCAAAGGCACCAACTTGGAGTCCGGGAAAGAGCATGGCAGCTCACATCACCATGGGACGCATTGGAGAAGTTTATCAAGAAGACCTCAAGGACACAATCTACCAGATTTGCGGACGCCGAGACGCGACAAATGGGAAGTCGTCAACACTAAGAAGGATAGATCCATTGCAGCATTTATCCAGGAGTTAAACCAGCACATTCGACGCCAGGAGAACCAGATGTGCAATGATATGTTGGAGTTGCAGAATGCAAAAGGAAGAATCATCGAGCTTGAAGAAGAACTAAAGACAACTCGCAAGGACTATATGGACGAGATCGTAGCTCTAGCAAGACACAATAACGATCTTAAGTACGAGATTGAAGAACTCAAGAAGAAGTTGGCGCCAGGAATGAAGACCGTATGTCGGTTGCCCAAGCGACTACATCAACATCGACGACATGATTCGGATCCAAGTGAACCCGACTTTGAAGACGAAGTCGAGCGTACATTATGGAGTCTTCCACGGTTCAAATTAGTAGAAGTCCCCACATATTAGTAGTATTCCTCCATGTAAAAATTTTAGTACACACACCTTTTGCTATAGTTAGATCGTTTTAAGCTTTTGTTTGATTGAATGAAGTGTTTTTGTGTGTATTTGCTCATGTGCATTTGGGTAGTGATTCCCCTTAGACCTCATTCTATTCTAAATTCTCATCTTTTCTAAACCCATCAGATGCCTCCAGACGCGACCCGGATTCATTTTCCCGCCAGAGATCACCCAACTGATCCAAAGAGGTATACCTCGATTCAAACACCAGTGCGTAACTGTGGCAACAACAACAACAACAACCCACCGCCACCACCACTGCGGATCATCTCGACCCATTTCCTTAGACTAAATCCGCGGTGTATTCCAAAGAGCACCGAGCCAATTGTAGCAGATGACCGGCTCCGCAAGATAGGAAGGGAGCTGACCACTGCAGGATGCACGGATGGTGAAAGAGTGAAGTTTGCAGCACATCAACTTGAAGGACCCGCAGAGACATGGTGGGAGAATTTCACAGCCACTTACCCTCAGTAGACACCGCCACGTGGGATAAATTTCAGCAAGCTTTTCAGACCGCCCATGTTTCAGCAGGAGCTATGGCCATGAAGAAGCGTGAGTTTCGCAATTTACGCCAAGGAGGAAGGACTGTTGGCGATGCGTGGATGACTTTAGTAAACTAGCACGTTATGCCCCGGATAGCGTTGCTACGGATGCGACTAAGCGGGAGAAGTTTCTAGAAGGACTGAATGATGAGTTCAAGATGCCGTTGATGGTAGCCAGTTTCAATAACTACCAGGAGTTAGTAGACCGAGCCCTCATGATTGAAGGAAAGCAAAGAAGAATCGAGAACCGCAAGCGGAAGTATGGACAAGGGAAGTATAACTCTGGAGCTCAAAGAAACCTCGTTATACCCCTAAATCAGGAATTCAGTTTCAAAGATACCCATGGAGGAGGAAATTCGCATAACCATAACAGCACCAAGAATGGGAACAGGAATGGAGGAAGCAACAGATGTAATCGCACCAACCCGTCAACACCATCCAAAGTAGACTGAGTCATGTTACTTGCTTTAAGTGCCGCAAGACCGGGCATTATGCCAATGACTGTCCGAAGGCCGTAATGGAAATGGCAATGGAAGCTCGGAAAGAAGCCCAACCCTTTCAATAGAGGACGGGTGAACCACATTGAAGTGGAGGAAGTTGAAGATCAGCCCGATGCAAGAATCGGTAAGTTTTTGGTTAAGTCATTTACTGCAGTTGTTCTTTTCGACATCGGTGCATCGCATTCATACATATCAAGGGATTTGTGGATAAGTACAAGTTACCAACCCAAGCCCTTAGGTCACCCATGCTAGTAACCTCACGGGAGCAGAGTACATGGCTAGTAAATGGTGTGATCGATCGCCATTAAGGATTGGACACTATGTTTTCCCCTCGGACCTAATAGTTACGGAATCCCAAGGATTGGATGTGATATTAGGTATGGATTGGTTATCAAAGTATGGAGGAAACATTGATTGCTCCACTAGATCAATTTTGCTCACCACACGGAAGGAAGAAGGATTAAGTATGTATCACGGCACGAGCCAAGGAGAGCACAAGTTAATTGCTTATCGAGTGGTACAGAAGAAGTACCAGTGGTGAAGGATTTTCCTGATGTATTTCCTAAGAATTGCTGTGAATGCCACCGGATAGAGACATTGAGTTTTGATCGAGCTGTTGCCGTGAACAGGCCCGATATCGAAGCGACCGTATAGGATGCCAAAGACAGGATTTGGCGGAAATCAAGAAGCAGATTAAGGAACTACTGGATAAAGGTTTTATTCGCCCAAGCTCTTCACCTTGGGGATCACCCGTTTTGCTAGTGGAGAAGAAGGATGGATCGTTAAGAATGGTTGTTGACTATCGTGGATTGAATGAAGTAACAATCAAGAACAAGTACCCACTACCTATGATAAATGACCTGTTTGATCGCCACAAGGAGCCAAGGTGTTTTCCAAGATCGACTTGCGATCGTGGTACCATCGATTGAAGATTCGGGAGCAGGACATACCCAAGACAGCATTTACCACGAGATATGGACTATCTGAGTATACCGTTATGTCATTTGGACTGAATAACGCACCAGCCTATTTCATGAACACGATGAACAAAGTGTTTATGGAGTTTTTGGATAAGTTTGCCGTGGTGTTCATTGATGACATTTTGATTTTCTCGAAGAATGAAGAGGAACACAAGGAACATTTGCGATTGGTTTTGGAGAAACTGAGGGAACACCAGTTGTATGCCAAGTTCAGCAAATGTGAGTTTTGGTTAAAGGAAGTTGGATTTCTCGGACATGTTATATCCGGAGAAGGGATAGCGATTGACCCTACGAAAGTTGAGACCAGAACCAAATGGGAAGCACCAACGACAGTTGGAGAGATTCGAGTTTCCTTGGACTCGCAGGATACTACCGAAGGTTCATTGAGAATTTCTCAAGGATTGCTAAGCCTATGATGTAATTGTCAAGAAGGAAAACAAATTCATATGGACCGAGGACCGTGAGGCAAGTTTTCAGGAGTTGAAGAAAAGATTGGTTACCTCACCAGCTTTTGATATTGCGGATCGGACTAAGGATTATGAGGTATATTACACGCTTCACGCCGAGGACTTGGAGCCGTGCTTATGCAGGAAGGAAGAGTTGTTTCGTATGCTTCACGACAACTTAAGCCCCATGAGTTGAATTATGCCACTCACGATTTGGAATTAGCGGCCGTAGTGCATGCCACGAAGACGTGGAGACATTTTCTCATTGGAAATCATTGTGAAGTATATACGGATCACAAGAGTTTGAAGTACATCTTCACACGTGAAGGAATTGAATCTCGAGACAAAGGAGATGGTTAGAGCTTATCAAGGATTATGACATGAGATCGCATTATCACCCCGGGAAGGCTAATGTCGTAGCAGACGCATTGAGCCGTAAGAGCCACGTCAATACTCTAATGATGGGAGGAATACCCAATGAGATAGCCGAGGACTTTCGAGAGCTATGTTTGGAAATAGTACCGAGAGGCTATGTAGCAGCATTGGAGATTCAGTCAACACTGATGGACAAAATCAGAGAAGCCCAAAAGGCAGATAAGGAAGTTGCCTCTATAAAGGAGAAAATGAGCAAAGGAAAAGCTAAAGGATTTCGTGAGGACGAGCACGATACCCTATGGTTCGAAGACCGTGTTTATGTGCCCAATGACCCAGAGATCAGGAAGTTGATTTTACAAGAAGCCCATGATTCACCCTATTCGATTCACCCAGGAAATACCAAGATGTATTTGGATTTGAAGAATACTTTCTGGTGGACCGGAATGAAGAAGGATATTATGGAGTATGTAGCCGTTTGCGATGTATGTCGAAAGTAAAGGCAGAACATCGAAGCCAGGATTGTTACAACCATTGCCGATACCGAATGGAAGTGGGATAAACTAGGCATGGATTTTATCACAGGATTGCCAAAGACTCGCTCAGGATATGACTCGATTTGGGTTATAGTCGACCGTTTGACCAAGGTAGCTCATTTTATTCCAAATAAGACTACCTATAGCAGTGCTAAGTTGGCAAAGATATACATGACCAAAATTGTGTGCTTACACGGAGTTCCGAGGAGCATCGTATCGAGATAGAGGAACCCAGTTTACCTCGAAATTTTGGAACCGGTTGCACGAAACATTGGGAACCCGATTGGAATTCAGCACGACTTTCCACCCATAGACCGATGGACAGACCGAGAGAGTCAATCAGATTTTGGAAGACATGCTGAGAGCTTGTGCCCTAGATTATGGATCTAGCTGGGATGACAATTTGCCGTATGCAGAATTTTCCTACAACAACAGTTACCAAACCAGCTTGAAGATGGCACCTTTCGAGGCTTTGTATGGAAGAAGGTGCAGAACACCATTGTTATGGGACGAAACTGGAGATCGTCAGTTGTTCGGACCAGATTTGATTAAGGAGTGCGAGCAGAAAGTTAAGTTGATTCGAGACAGGCTCAAGGTAGCCCAGTCTGCACAAAAGAGCTATGCCGATTCAAAACGCATAAGCGATTGAGTATGAAGTTGGAGACAGTATATCTCAGAGTATCCCCGCTTGAGGAGTTAAGCGTTTTGGAGTTAAAGGAAAGTTAGCACCTGCTTCGTTGGACCGTATAAGATTTTGCAACGCATGGGAGAAGTTGCTTATAAGTTGGAATTGCGGAAGGACTGTCGAGTTCATGATGTATTCCATGTTTCTCGATTGAAGAAATGTCACCCGAGATAGCAGAGGTACCGTTAAGAGACACAAGACCATTGGAAGCAATTCGGTTGAAGGATGAATTGACATATGAGGAAAGACCGATTAAGATTCTCGATTATGCCAAGCAGAGTTACCCGCAGCAAGGTTATCAAGTTTTGCAAAGTTCAATTGGAGCCACCACACCGAGGATGAAGCCACAGGGAAAGAGAGGAAGTTTTGCTCAAGGACCACCCTCACCTATTTTCTAGCCAACCCGAATCTCGAGGGCGAGATTCATCTTAAGGGGGTAGGTTTGTAACATCCCAAATTTTCAATTTGGAATGTTATACATTAGATCATCATGCATATCATATTTTCTCGCATTTTCTGATCCTAGAAAATTTCACGCAACTCAAGGACCCTCGGAGAGAGTTGGAAGTTTCATTATTTTCATATTTGGGATTTCTCAAATCTTGGAAATAGGATCATTGGATTTATTTAATTATCTTCATAAAGTTTTTCCTATAAAATCTCAAGAGAGGGAATAATATGACTTTCCCAATATTTAGGAAAAACGAAGATATTTTAAATAAATCAAATTTGGGTTTTGAAGATTTATTTTGCTTAGGCAAAATGAGCATTTTAAAATTTATTGCATGTTGCAGTTTTTAAAAGTTCATTTTGTTCGACTCATTTTTAGGAGTCGGGGAAAATTTGTTTTATTTAATTTGGAATTCATTTGGTATTTTTTTTTAATTCGTTTAGTTTTATTTTAAAAAAAAATTAAATTAAACGCGCCGCCCCCCCTCCTGGACCGAGGCCCAGCCAGGCCCGGGCCCAGGCCCCTGCCCACCTCCCTCCTCTCCTCGCGCGCCCTGAAGGGCGTCCGCCCGCCGCCAAGACGCCGCCGCCGCCTGAGTCCCACCCGACCAGGCGCTCCCTTGCCCCCTCCCAAGGAACCGGAGGCCCCCTTTATAACCCGCCGCCCCCTCTCTCTCTCACCGCCGCCGCCGCCTCCCAAGCCGAGCCGCCGCCGTCGACCCGCCGCCGCCATGGCGAACACGCCGCCGTCGCCCGGAGCCCCTCGCCGACCCGCCGCCACCCACCGACCCGCCGACCACGGAGACCCACGAGCCCACGGTGACCGCGGAGGTAGCCACCGCCGCGCCCGAATCCGATCCGGTTTTCTCAAAAAGACCCGATCCGTTTTTTTTGCAAAAGTTCGGTTTTTAAAAAAAAAACCTAGATTGGTTTTATTTATTTCGGTTTTCTTATTTAAAGAACGTTCACCGACCCGTTCGTTTCAATGAACGCGTTCGTTGGATTCGTTCTGTTAACGAACGTCCGTTATTTAGTTCGTTCGTCGTTTTCTTTAAAATCGGATTTAACCCGTTATTTTCCAGATTCGATTTCTGATCCGATTTTCAAAACTGTTTTATTTCTTGTTCGTTTATCGGAATCAGGTGATTCAAGCGCCTGGAGTTTCGTAACGAAACCGTCGTTCTGACTAACCTATTTTCATAGAGTTTTGCTACTGTGAGATTTTGACCTAATTTCAGATTTGTTTAACCGAGTCGTTCTCTCTCGAGTTCCGACTTTCGATACTTTATTTGATTCGATTCTTTTGCCACCGTGGTTCTTAAGTTGAACTATCTGGTTAGATCTTTTATTCGAGATTTCCTGTGCATTAGATGAGTACTTATTGTATGCTTGTTGTTTGTCTGCGTTAGATCACCCGGAGTGCGCCGCTTGTTATTTCGAATCTCTAGGACTCGCGGATCATCAGCAAGGCAAGTAACACTTTGATCATACTTTTTCCACTACCCAGTTTTATTGCATTAGATCAAACCCTCAAACACTTGCATGGTTAGGATCTAATCAAATTGTGGGATGGGAAGTAGATTGAGGTAGTACCTATTACCTGTTTACTTATGAAACCTTGGGAGTTACTTCTACGTTTGCTTGATTATGCTATGCTATGCTAGTAGACGTGGATTGGGTGAGTGAATATCCATGACAGATGTGAGATTGTTAATTAATGGTTTATCTAAGGTGGCAACTTAAACACACATCTGGGTGGATTGAGGCACCTGGTTTCTATCAGGATTTGCCTGTATTTCTTGGACCGCCACCCGTGCTCTAAGGGATCATGAGATTTTTCAAACTAGAAACTTCCGTGTGCAGCCACAAGCCAATTATGGGCTCTGGCGTAGTTGACTAAGTTCTTGCGAACTCTTACGGGTAGGCTAGCTGATGTAGGGGATGTAGGTTGGTACGGTCTACCCACATGTAAGGTGCTAAGCGCTTACGAAAGACTATGTCTCGGTCATCCGCTTTCTCAAACACCATGTAGTCACGAGAACCAAGCGGAGGCGATCGAGTCTTGTGGGGAAAAGTCATAAACCTCTGCAGAGTGTAAAAACTAATCATGATTAGCCGTGTCCCCGGTTATGGACGTTTTGAGTATCTAGTACTTGAATATCATGTGAATCTCAACATGTTACTTCTAATAATAAAGTTATTGGGTTTTTAATGAGTACTTTTAATTGGGATTGAGGATCTTGTCAACCATTCTCAATGTTTAACAACCACCATGATAGTTAAATAAAATTATTCCTTTGATGTAGGGAAAAATTGGCTTTTCAAAAAATGTAACAGAGAGCCTTACCACCAGCCAAATATGCATGTAGTGTAGGCTTATTGCTTCATTGTTCTCTATGTGTTACATTGCCGCATATTCCATGTCTTGACCCGTTTCGGGCTGCAACTTTTCATGTTGCGAGACTTTTAGAATGACGAGTAAGATGTTAGGTTGTGGTTCTATACTCGGTGATGTCATTTGGAGTTGATGGACTCACTCGTTTTCCGAGCCTTCCGCTGTTATTATTAGATGGCCTTAAGCAATATTATTGTATTAAGTTCCCTTGTGGACAACGATGTAATAAGTGTGTGATTGCTACTCGCTGCTATAAATCCTTCAAGTCTTGTGTGGTGTCGACATTCTTGATCCAGTGGATGACATCGAGCACAGCGCTAGATCCATTCGGTGCAGTCGCTGACAGAGAATGGTATCGAGCACATGCTGACTATAGGACACGACCACTAAGATAAAGCCATAGATCACTACTCTCTTCTCATTTTCTAACTCCTCATCTTTTCTACTCTCTTTAGGATGACGGACGAAGATCAAGTACACCCAACGGATGAAGGCACACCTTTTGGATTTCACTTAAAGGAAGTTACCAAGTACCTAAACATTGGATTACCAAGTTTCACCGGAACTTTCAACGCCACTCTGCTGAAGAGGATTTGGAAGATGCACGCTCACGTTCGGGAAGGACATTCGCCCCAATCACCAAGCCAATAGATAGTGTTTTCGATTGCACCAACTTGGAGTGCAGGAAAGAGCATGGCAGCTCACATCACCATGGGACGCATTGGAGAAGTTTATCAAGAAGACCTCAAGGACACAATCTACCAGATTTGCGGACGCCGGGCGACAAATGGGAAGTCGTCAACACTAAGAAGGATAGATCCATTGCAGCATTTATCCAGGAGTTAAACCAGCACATTCGACGCCAGGAGAACCGGATGTGCAATGATATGTTGGAGTTGCAGAATGCAAAAGGAAGAATCATCGAGCTTGAAGAAGAACTAAAGACAACTCGCAAGGACTATATGGACGAGATCGTAGCTCTAGCAAGACACAATAACGATCTTAAGTACGAGATTGAAGAACTCAAGAAGAAGTTGGCGCTCAGGAATGAAGACCAGTATGTCAGTTGTGGACTTGCCTAAAGGTTCCGATACGTGACCCTTCCTGAAAAGATGATGAATTGTAGTTGCAAAGTTGACTGAGAACATAGTTTGTTGGTTTTCAATAGAGTTTATGCTTTATACTTCGATGTTGTGCTGAATTGTTACTTATTCATGAGAAGTCTACGATAAAAGCTCTATGATAAAAAAATTATGATAAAGTTTGTTGCTATTATAATAATATACATGATGCATCTATGTCCGTATTTTGTTTTTATCGACACCTCTCTCTCTCTTTCTAAGAATGTGGACATGTTTTTCGATTTTGGTTTTCGCTTGAGGACAAGCGAGGTCTAAGCTTGGGGAGTTGATACTTCCATTTTGCATCATGTCTTCCTAGTGTTATTTATATTGTTTTTATGTATAATAATGCCTTTTGGAGTAATTCTAATGCATTTTCTCTCATAATATGCAAGGTTCACACAAAGAGGGAGAATACCAACAACTTGAATTCTGGATCTGAAAAAGCTACGTCAGGCTACCTATTCTGCACAACTCCAAATGAGTTGAAACTTTACAGAGATTTTTTATGGAATATATAAAAAATATTGGCAATAAGTACCACAGGGGGTCCACCAGGTGGGCACAACCCACCTGGGCGCGCTAGGGAGCCCAGGCGCACCCTGGTGGGTTGTGCCCTCCTCGGCCCACCTCCAGTGCCCCTCTTCTGGTATATAAGTCATTTTGACCTAGAAAAAAAGTTAATGAGAGGACTTTCGGGACGAAGCGTCGCCGTCTCGAGGCGGAACTTGGGCAGGAGCAATTTTGCCCTCCGTGGGCTTGATTCTGAGGGAACTTCCCCTCCGGAGAGAAATCATCGTCATCATCATCACCAACAACTCTCCCATCTTGGGGAGGGAAATCTCCATCAACATATTCAACAGCACAATCTCCTCTCAAACCCTAGTTCATCTCTTGTGTTCAATCTTTGTACAGGAACCATATATTGGTACTTGTGGGTGACTAGTAGTGTTGATTACATCTTGTAGTTGATTACTATATGGTTTATTTTGTGGAAGATTATATGTGCAGATCCATTATGTTGTTTAATACCCCTCTGATCTTGAGCATGATTATCATTTGTGAGTAGTTACTTTTGTTCTTGAGGTCACGAGAGAAATCTTGTTGCAAGTAATCATGTGAACTTGATATGTGTTCGATATTTTGATGGTATGTATGTTGTGATTCCCTTAGTGGTGTCATGTGAACGTTGAATACATGACACTTCGCCATATTTGGGCCTAAGGGCATGTTCACATGACACCACTAAGGGAATCACAACATACATACCATCGAAATATCGAACACATAATTCACATGATTACTACAACAATGCCTGATCTCTCACAAATGAAATCAGGAGTAGGTACTGAACGAGATGGTTTTGGTGCAAGGCTGAACACAAGAGATGAACAGGGTTTGAAAGGCTGTGTTGTTGAAGATGTTGATGGAGTGCCCCCAAGATGGGAGAAGTTGATGATATGATGACGATGATTCTGAAGGAAGTTCCCAGGCAGAATCGCTCACTTGGGCAAAGTGCTCTGCCCAGCCCGGCGTCAGATCTCCACTGGTCAAAATGGCTCTCTGAAGAGCACGAAATAGAGAACAACCCACCAGGGTGCGCCTGGTGGTTATTTGCTCCAATATTCCTCATATATTCCAAAATAATTCTCCGTAAATTTTCAGCTCGTTTGGAGATGTGCAGAATAGGTAACTCTAACGTAGCTTTTCCAGGTCTAGAATTCCAGCTGCGAGTATTCTCCCTCCTTGCATATTATGAGAGAAAAGGCATTAGAATTACTCCAAAAAGCATTATTATGCAATAAAATATAGTAAATAATAGTAGGTAAAGAGGATGCAAAATGGACGTATCATGGAACTAACCCGGACTGTCACTATTTTCAGCAGAACTACCGTGATGTTATTTTTGTGCAAAAATAAAAGTTCTCCAAATGCAGCGAAACTTTTTAATGATTTTCTAAACAAAAGAGGCACTAGAAGCTTCGTGGGAGGAGCAGAAGGTGAAGGAGGTGGCCACTACCCACCAGGGCATGCCAGGGGCCTAGAGCGTGCCTTGGTGCCTAGTGGGCACCTTGTGGCCCATCTTAGCATGAGACCGACACCAAAAAATCCTATAAATACAGACCCCCAGAGATAACCCTAGATGAGAATTTTTTTGCCTCCGCAACCCTCTTATCCATGAAAACTCAATCAGGACCCTGCTCTGGTACCCTGCCGGAGGGGGAAATCATCATCGGAGTCCACCTTCATCATCCTGGTAGCCACCATGATGAGGGAGTAGTCCCCCCCTCGGGGCTGAGGGTGTGTACCAGTAGTTATGTGTTTAATCTCACTCTCTCTCTCTCTCTCTTTCTCTCTCTCTCTCTTGTTCTTGATTTGGCACGGTCTTGATGTACCGCAAGCTTTGTTAATATAATTGGATCATACGGTGTTTCTCCCTCTCTATCTTGTTGTGAGGAATTGAGTTTTTACCTTTGAGGTTTCACTATTATCGGATTGAATACTTTTATGGATTTGGGAACACTTGATGTATGTCTTGCATATGAATACCCGTGGTGACAATGGGGTATTATATTAATTCATTTGATGTATGTTTTGGAACTCAACTCGCGGACTCTGGAGGTGACATTGGGTGTAACGCCCGGATAATCATGCTACAGTAAACTCACGTTGATGGTGCCACGTCACCTCTGTCACTGTAGTTAATCTCGGGTTAATTCAAAACTGTTTCGAAATTCAAATTCAAATTTAAGATGACAATAGAAGTTTTCAAAAATTTAAAACTAAAAAGTTAAATTGGTTGTAAAATATTACAAAGTTAATTATGGTGCAACAAACCCATTTTTGTAAAATGCCTAAATATGTTTAAATGGATTAAAACAGAAAAGAAAATAAATAAAAGAAAGAAAATACAAAAAAAACAAAACAAAAGGGGCGAAGCCACTTTCTTTGAACCATGGCCCGGTGGCCATCCAACCAACCAGGCCGGCCCAGTCAACCCCACTCCCTCTCCTTATCCCCCGCAAACCCTAGGCACCGACACCCCCACTCCCCACGATCCCTTCTCCTCCCCCGACTGGATCGAGATCGGCCCGATCCCGTCGACCCAGCATGGCGCTTCGCCGCCCTTGAACCTAATCGCCAAACGCCGCCTCCTCGCCCTCCTCCTCGCGGTCTTCCCGACCGCCCCAGGCCTTGCCCGTTGCCTACTCCCCCGTGAGCTCCCCGCCCTCCTCTCCCCCTTAGTCGCCTCGGCCGTCACGCTTTCAGCAGCTCGGCGCCACCGTCGCCGGCGCTGCCGCGTCGGGCCGTCCGCCCGACCTCTCCCCTCTCCCCTCGCTCCTCACCGCACCGTCCGACTCCGGCCGCGCCCGCGCCTCTGGCGCCCATAGCGCCAGCGGCCTGGCCATGACCACGCACGCAACGCCTCCCCTCACGCACGGGCCTCGTCCGCCTTCCGAAACCCGTCGCCGTCCCCTGCGTCGTCGCTGGCCCTCCACGGATCGCCTCCACCCGGCCTCTTCACCCTCGGCGGCGCCCGGCCTCTCCCGCTCCCGTGCTGCTCCCTGCCTCTGCCTCGCATGGCCTTCCCTGAACCCGTCCGTGCCTCCTCTCACGGCCGCTTGCAGCCACGGCGATCGCCCGGCCACGGCTTCGCCATGACCGACTTCGCCATGGCGCGCCCGTTCGCCGCCTCGGCCGGTGCCCATTGCTGCGGTGGCCCGTGCTCCCCGCCTCTCCGTCGGCGGCCCGGCCACCACCACGTCGGGCCTCGCCCGCTTCCCTTGCGGCGGCGCCGTGCTGACCTTAGCGCCCGATTCGAGGCGCCTTGCCAGCGCCGCCCGATTTGCCCCGTGGGCCACTGACCACAGGGCCCCGCCCCATAACGTTTTTAGAAAAGAAAAAAAAGAGAATTAAAAAAAATAATAAATAAAATTAAAAATGATTTAATAAAATTAAATATTAATTAATTAATTAATTAAGTTAATTAATCCTGATTAGATTAACCTAATCATTAATTAAATTAACTAATCTGTAATTAAACTAAACAGAGAATGACAGGTGGGTCCCCTTTGGACCCTACGTCGATTGACCAGTCGATGGTCAACGTTGACTGCTGACATCACCACGATGTCATGCTTGACGTCGACTTTTCTGTTACGGATAATGTTGGATTAAATAATTAATTAAATTCGAAATTAATAAAATCTTTAGAAAATCATATCTTTTAATCCGTAACTTTCGGATTAAAATATTTTCAACATGAAAGTTGCTCGAGAACAACGAGGCGAATCCGGATACGCAGTCCGTTCTTCCGCCACACACCCTAACCTATCGAACCCGCAACTTTCCTCCTCGGCTCCTCTGCTAAAAACCACGAAACCGGGGATATTTTCCCGGATGTTTCCTTAACGGTACCACCTCATACCACGTTAGGGCACGCCTAGCATCGTTACTTGTCTTGTCATGCATCGATATGCATCTGTTTACATGGTATTCATTGTTTCTTCCCCTCTTCTCTGGGTAGACTACGAGGCCAAGCCGCTGCTGCTTGGTTCGACTCTGAGTTGTGACCCTCTCTCTTGCCAGAGCAACCAGGCAAGCCCCCCCTTTGATCACCAGATATCGCCTACTCTTCTCTATACTTCTTGCATTAGAGTATTGTAGCATGTTACTGCTTTCTGTTATACCTATCCTGATGCATATCCTGTCCTTGCTACTACTGTTGTTACCTTTACCTGCAATCCTACATGCTTAGTATGGGATGCTAGTATTTCCATCTGTGGCCCTACATTCTTGTCCGTCTGCTGTGCTATACTATCGGGCCGTGATCACTCGGGAGGTGATCACGGGTATATCTGCTCTTATACATGATACATGTGGTGACTAAAGTCGAATTGGCTTGTGGAGCACCATGAGTGATTCACGGATTGGGGGCTGAAAGGACCTTTGTCCCGACGGCCCTCTGGATGGATCTTTGTGGCGGAGCGACAGTGCAAGTTGAGACCGCCTAGGAGAGAGGTGGGCCTGGCCCTGTTCGGCGTTCGCGGATACTTAACACGCTTAACGAGTTCTTGGTATTTGATGCGAGTTGGCTCTGAGCTTATACGCACTAACCAACTCGTGGGAAAGATATGGGCACTTTCGGCGTCGTGGTATCGGCCGAAGCACTTCAGACGTCGTGATGATGGGCGTGTATTTGGATTGAATGGAGCGCTGCTAGGCTAGGTGCCTTGGCCGCCCTACTTAGCGTCTTGGTGTGCTATGGGCGATGGGCGGAACCCTGTGTGCTTAGGTTTAGAACGGCGTCTGGCCTCTCTGTTGTGCCTAGGTGGGGCTGCGGCGTGTTGATCTTCCGTGGCGGGCATGACCGGGAAAGTGTGTCGGCCAAATGGGATCAAGCGTGTTGGGTTATGTGGTGCACCCTGCAGTGAAGTTAATCTATTCGAATAGCCGTGATCTTGATGTGAGACGACTTGGAGTTGTACCTTGACCTTATGACAACTAGAACCGGATACTTAATAAAACACACCCTTCCAAGTGCGAGATACAACCGGTGGTCGCTCTCTCGAGGGATGCGAGGAGGGATCGCCGGGTAGGATTATTGCTATGTGATGTTACTTGGAGGACTTCAACCTACCCTCTTCTACTGTTGCAAGGCAGAAGGTGACGAGCGTAGTCTTGATAAGACTAGCTATCCCCTCTTATTACGGCATTCTGCGATTCGGTCCTTGATATGGCCTTTTACACATATTTCCATGCATATGTAGTGTAGCTCCTTGCTTGCGAGTACTTTGGATGAGTACTCACGGTTGCTTGTTCCCCCTTTTTCCCCTATCTCTACTCGATTGCTGCAACCAGACGATGGAGCCCAGGAGCCAGACGCCACCGTCGATGACGACTACTACGGAGGTGCCTACTACTACGTGCAGCCGTGGCAGCGACCGGGAATAGTTTAGGAGGATCCCAGGCGGGAGGCTGCGCCTCTTCGATCTGTATCCCAGTTTGTGCTAGCCTTCTTAAGGCAAACTTGTTTTAACTTATGTCTATACTCAGATATTGTTGCTTCCGCTGACTTCGTCTATGATCGAGCACTTGTATTCGAGCCCTCGAGGTCCACAGCTTGTATTATGATGCTTGTATGACTTATTTATGTTTTAGAGTTGTGTTGTGATATCTTCCGTGAGTCCACGATCTTGATCGTACACATTTGCGTGCATGATTAGTGTCTGATTGAATCGAGGCGTCACAAGTTGGTATCGAGCCCATTTGCTGTAGGAATCCCCTTCCACACTCCTTGGCCGAAGTCGAGTCTAGACATTACAAAAACTTTTACTAACTTGGCTGTGTGCCTTACGGGCCCACGTCGCCATCGGGTGGTACTAGTATCATTTACTCCTCGACCTTTACTCTGGGACTTTGAACTTTCTTCTACTCGGGTTAAACGAATTTACTAACTAACACTAGGATCCCGTGACTACATTCACCCCAAAGTTGGATAAAGCCATAGTTATTCCTTGGAATTGTATTTTGATCAATTTCCACACTGTCATTTGACTCCTTTGAAACATCTTTGTTTTCGGATGGAACCCACGAGGCAGGTCGTGCGCCACACGACGGCCATTGGTGCCTCGGGATCACCTGCGGTGCTAGCAGAGATGATGACCTATCTCCCGGGTTATCGGCTGGCACCCCAGTACACCGTCTTTGAGGAGTACCGGGACTTTAACGAGGAGCGATGCCGAGCCATCGTCCACCTCTACTCTCGGGAGTATGACTCCACTCTTGTGCTGCACACCGCACATGGTGGTGGGGTGACTATCGATATGGCAGTCCACGATGCTGCTTATGCTTCTCTGACACGGCTTCGTGGTGAGTATGGGGAGTTGGACAGCTCGCCCTTCAGGCACTGTGGTATCGCGTCTGATGTTGGTGAGGAGGATACTACCTGCTGCCTACTCCACTTTGTCACCGAAGAGCCCTTCTACCATCGAACTTTGTTACGCATCTTGATGGGCTGGATCGAGCTAACCGAGCTCTTCGCCATGAGTTGTACATCACCCGTCGGCACCTTTACCGTGCTCGGCTGTTGCACCCTTTGTCCGATCCAGAGCTTAGCGATCTGCGATCTACCACCCGGAGACCGTGATGCCCGGGTGTCGGTTGGCGGAGGTGGGAGGCTACTCTCCGCACTTGGTCCTCTTACGCCACTTGGGCGTCGGGTTACGCACCCGAGTATCCGCGGCCCCAGTCAGCGGCGTGGAGGACTATCCGCTGCCACACTACCAGCTTCGGGGCTACAACTACCTCCAGCGATGCAGCGTGGGGACTGATGTAGGCTTGCTTGTTAGTGTTAGATGCATTACGCCACGAACTGCGTGCCGCCTATGATGTCTTAGTCTATGTCTTGAACTACGTGTACCGAACTCTATGCATGATCCCTTTTGTAAGATATGCCGACTACTATGTGGTTTCTATCGTCTTTGCTTCCATTATGCATGTTTCATCATGAATGACTCTTGTCCTTTGCATAATTTCTCAAATGCTTGAACTACCTGTTATATATTAGCGGGATGGTTAGACCAGCTGGTCGTGGTCGTGGTGGCAACTTCCCACCACCGCTTTGAGTACATGGCTGGTATGATCCAACAACTTGAGATGAATCGCTAGTTCATGGAGAACATGATGGCTCGGTTTCCTCGCCCCAATATGAACCGGCAGCCAAACACAACAACTTCTGCAGGATTTCATACGCCTCAACCCAAGTGTGTACCGCAGCTCAACCCGGCTGGATCTTTGATGGTAGCTCTGTGACATCACCTACGAGATGGAGTCTGCTGATGTAGCCCCCGGCTATGTCACTTTTGCTTCCTTCTTCTGAAGGGACCGCAGCCCAATGGTGGGACAGCCACAGGCGTACCACCGATTGAAACAATCATCACTGGCAGACTTCCAAGCTGCTTTCCGTGCCGCTTCATCCCTCAAGGAGTCATGGACGGAAGAAGCGTGAGTTCCGCAACCTCACCCAAGGCAACAAGGCTGTTGAAGCTTATCGTGAGAGTTTACGGACTTGTCTCGCTATGCTAAAGAGGATATTGCAAGCGATGCACGCAGACAAGAGAAGTTCGTGGCGGCCTTCAAGTCGACATCAAACTCGCACTTCTAGTGCACGCGGCTTTGCTGATTTCGCCACCTTGGTGAACAAAGCTATCAATGTCGAAACTGGTCTACATGAATACGGAGCTCTAACTTGGCAACCGTGACACGGGCTCATCTTGAGCCCGTCCTCGCAGCGCCAAGATATGGATTCCCAACAGCATGTACCGGCCGAATGCACCTGCCCCAAGGCGGAGCTATCTTGCACCTCGTACCCTACTCCAACTAGGCAGCCAAAGCTTCCAGCTCCACCACCCCAAGCTCCTGTTCCCACTCCCAATAATGGTTTGTGCTTGGTGTGGACAACCAGGCACCGTGCTAGAGAATGCAATCAGAACCCGAATCGGTGGCCCTTCTAGCGGCCGGCCGTGGAAGCAACCAGCCCCGCAACAACAATGCCAAGCCTTATGGTCGAGTTCATGCCAACCACGTTGATACGAGCGAAGCTCAAGACCAACTCACTCTTGTGATGGGTACACTCCTCGTAAATTCAGTACCGGCATGCGTTTTATTTGATCTGGGCATCGCATTCATTCATGTCTGAAGATTTTGCATTCATGCATGGCATCAAAAGTGAAGACATGAATGCTTCACTATTAGTACACACCCCCGCGGGCCAATGTCGAACCTCCATGATTTGCAGCAGCGTCCCGTTGAAATCGAAGGACCGGAATTCCTTGTCTCACCCATCGTCTTTGAAGTCTTGTAGCATTGACCTCATTACGGGAATGAATTGGTTAAAAGCGCATCTGCTTCTATAGTTTGCGCCACTAAGACCGTCCATCTGCTACACCCTTCCGAAATAGTCACTTACCAAACTCATACGGTGCAAAATGCCGAGGCAAGGCTCTATGCATTGAATGCATTGAGCAGCTGCACCACTCGAGGGTATTGAAAACATTCTTGTCGTGCGTGAATTCCTCGGCGTCTTTCTGAAGAACTTCCAGGATTCCCCTGCTAGAAATTTGTCGAATTCGTCATCGACTTGAAACGGGCACCACTCCTATAGCCAGCGACCTTACAAGATGCCGCCGCATGAACTCCTTGAGCTTAAGGAGGAAATCGACAAGTCTCTTCGCGATGGTTTCATTAAGCCCAAGTTGCTCTCCTTGGGGAGCACCTTCTCTCTTTGTCAAGAAGAAGGATGGGACAAACCGTTTGGTCCAAGACTACCGTCCTATAAATCAAGCTACCATTAGAATAAGTATCCTCTTCCTCGGATCAATGATGCGTATGATCAGCTGGCTGGTTCATCGGTGTTCTCTAAACTTCGACTTGAGGTTGGGTTACCACCAGATCCGTGTTCGCGAAGAGGATATCCCAAAGACGCATTCGTGACTCGTTATGGTTCATCACGAGTACACCGTCATGTCTTCGGCTTAACCAATGCTCCGACCACCTTCTCTCGCTTTGATGAACTATATATTCATGGATTACCTCGACAAGTTAAATCGTGGTTTATCTGGATGATATCCTGATATTTTCCCAGAATGAAGAAGAACATGTTGAACATCTTCGTGTTGTGCTGGAAAAGCTACGAGAGCATCAGCTATATGCCAAGTTCTCCAAGTGTGAATTCTGGCTTCCCAAAGTAACCTATCTCGGGCATGTCATCTCTAAGGATGGTATTGCCGTTAACCCTGAACGAGTTCAGGCTATTCTCGATTGGACTCCTCCGAAGAATGTCAAGCAAGTCAGAAGTTTTCTCGGTCTACTTGACTATTGCCGTCGATTAAATGAGAACTTCTCCAAGATTGCCAGACCTCGACTAACTTTGCTGCATAAGGCGTCAAGTTCCAATGAATGAGATAAATGTCGGGAAAGTTTCCGGGCACTCAAAGACAAGTTGACTTCTGCCCGGTGCTAGCTCCTCACGATACTAAGAAGGACTTACGTCATTTCTTGCGCTTCCCGTCAAGGATTAGGCTGTGTCCTAATGCAGGAGCGCAAAGTGGTTGCTTATGCCTCTCGGCAATTGCGCCCTCACGAAGAGAACTACCCAGTTCACGACCTCGAGCTTGCTGCTGTCATTCATGCGCTGAAGCAGTGGCGACATTACCTACTCGGTAATCGTTGCGAGATCTTCACTGACCACCAAAGTCTGAAGTATCTGTTTACTCAGCCAGACCTGAACCTCCGTCAGCAGAGAAGGATGGATGGAGACTGTTGCAGACTTTGATTTGGGTATTTCCTATACCCCAGGCAAGGCTAATGTAATGGCTGATGCTTTAAGCCGCAAGTCTTACTGCAACCACCTCCAAGTTCACAAAGTTCAGCCCTCACTTGTTGAAGAATTCAGAAAGCTGAACCTCCATATTGTTCCTCCGGGTGCACTCGCTCCCCCTCCTCCGGAGCTTCACAAGATGAACCTCCATGTTGTTTCCAGGGGTTCTCTCAATACCACAGTTGCGAAACCAGATCTTGTGGACACCATCAAATGGATCTGAAATGTGACGATGAAGTCGAGAGGATTAAACGTTATCTCGCGGAAGGAAAGCCCTCATTCTTCACTTTGTGGATGGCGCAGGCACCCTATTCTTCAAAGGTCGCCTAGTGGTACCGAGTAAGAGGGAAAACCTGAATCGACTCCAAAGGTTATGAAAGAAGCTCATGATCGCCTTTTTCTATTCATCCCGGTAGCACCAAGATGTACCAAGACATTAAATCGAGAGATTACGGTGGTCTAATATGAAGTGAGACATTGCTCGTTATGTTCTGAATGTGGCGTTTCTTTGTCGTATCAAAGCGAGAACATCAAAGGCTGATGGAACTCTGCAACCTATCTCTATTCCTGAATGGAAATGGGACCATGTTGAAATGGACTTACGTCCTTTGGATTTCCCAAGTCACGAGAAAGGTAATGATGCTATTCTTGTCGTCATTGACCGGCTTTCTAAAGTTGCACATTTTCTAGCGGTCGAAAGAAAGCGATCCTTTGCTAGTCGACTTGCAACTCTCTATATGTCCGAATTGTTTCACTTCACGGTATTCCATTGGTTATCAGTTAGGACCGTGGCAGCTTATTCACTTCAAGATTACGGGCAAGTTTCCAAGAAGCTATGGGGACTCACTTATCTTTCGATCTTTGCGTTTCATCCATGATCACAAAGGGCAAGTTGAGCGTGTCAACCAAGTTCTCGAAGACATGCTTGAGCTTGTGTTATTTCCTTGACAAGAAATGGGAGGAATCTCTCCCGTATGCTGAGTTCTCTTATAATAATAGCTATCAAGCTAGTGCGAAGATGGCCCCCCTTGAAGTGTTATATGGGCGAAAGTAGCGAACCCCTACGAACTGGTCAAGCTGGGAGCGTCCACTCTTGGTCCGGATATTATCAACATGCAGAAGAACAAGTCCGCATTATTCGCGAGAATCTCAAGACTGCTCGATCCGCGTCAAAAGAGTAATTATGACCGTCATCATAAAGACATGGTCTATCAACTTTGGCGAAAAGGCCTATCTTGGCGTTACACCAATGAAGGGTGCTCACCGCTTCGGGATCAAGGGCAAGCTAGCTCCTCGCTATATTGGCCCATTCACTATACGGAAAGGCGTGGAAAAGTGGCATATCAAGCTGGAGCTTCCGTCGAACCTTTCTCGGAGTTCACGATGTGTTCCACGTGTCACAACTCCGACGCTGCTTCAAGGACCCAATCCGGCGATGGACCATGAAGTGCTCGAATTGCAACAGGACCTCTCCTATAAAGAGCATCCGGTCCGCATTCTCGACCAAGCTGAGCGCCGCTGCGTCGGAAGGCGATCAAGTTCCTCAAGGTCGATGGTGAATCACTCACGAAGGCAAGCCACTTGGGAACGCGAGGATCGCCTGCGTGATGAATACCCGCCTTGTTTCCTTCTACCTCCTAAATCTGGGGACGAGATTTCTTGTAGTGGAGGAGATTTGTACGCCTTGGGATAATCATGCTACTGATGAAATTCACGTTGATGGTGCCACGTCACCTCTGTCACTGTAGTTAATCTCGGGTTAATTCAAAACTGTTTCGAAATTCAAATTCAAATTTAAGATGACAATAGAAGTTTTCAAAAAATTTAAAACTAAAAAGTTCGGTGCCTAAATATGGTGCAACAAACCCATTTTTATAAAATGCCTAAATATGTTTAAATGAATTAAAACAGAAAAGAAAATAAATAAAAGAAAGAAAATACAAAAAAACAAAACAAAAGGGAGAAGCCCCCTGCTTTGGACCATGACCCGGTGGCCATCCAGACCAACCAGGCCCGGCCAGTCGGCCCCACTCCCTCTCCTTATCCCCCCATAAACCCTAGGCACCGACACCCCCACTCCCCACGATCCCCTTCTCCTCCCCACCGATCTGGATCGAGATCGCCCCGATCCCGTCGACCCGACGCCAGCCTTCGCCGCCCTTGAGCCTCGTCATGACGCCGCCTCCTCGCCCTCCTCCTCGCCGGTCTTCCCGACCGCCCCGAGCCCACTACCCCGTTGCCTCTCCTCCCCCACGTGGGCTCCCCTTAGCCCTCCTCTCCCCCCTTAGTGCGCCTCGGCCGTCACCGCTCGGCCAGCGCTCAGCGCCACCGTCGCCCGCGCCTGCCCAGGCCGGGACCGTCCGCCCTTGAAACCTCTCCCCTCGCTCCTCACCGCCCGTCCAAGACTCCGTGGCGCCCGCGCCCTCGCGCCTCCCTTGCCCAGCCTGCCTGGCCACCGGCCCTTGACCCCTGACCCACGCTGCGGCCAGCGCCTCCCCCCTCACGCCACAGGCCTCGTCCGCCTTCCAGAAACTCCGTCGCCGTCCCACGCACACATCGCGCCCGGCCCTCCATCGGATCGCTTCCACCCGGCCTCTTCACCCCTCGTGCGCCCGGCCTCCCAGCTCCCGTCTTTCACTTGCCTCTGCCTCGCCTTGGCCGCTCTGAACCCGTCCGTGCCTCACTCTCGGCCCGCCTCAGCCACGGCGATCGCCCGACCACCGCTTCGCCATAACCGACTTCGCCATGGTGGCGGCAGATTCGCCCGCCTCGGTACGGTGCCCATTCTTTGCGGTGGCCCGTGCTCCCCGCCTCTCCGTCGGCCGCCCGGCCACCACCACGTTAGGCCTCGCCCCGCTTCCCTTCTTGCGGCGCCACGCCAAGGCCGTGAGCCAGCGCCCGTTCGAGGCGGCGCCGCACAGCCCGATTTGCCCCGTGGGCCACTGACCACAGGGCCCCGCCCCATAACGTTTTTAGAAAAAAAAGAGAATTAAAAAAATAATAATAATAAATAAAATTAAAAATGATTTAATAAAATTAATTATTAATTAATTAATTAATTAAGTAATTAATCCTGATTAGATTAACTTAATCACTAATTAAATTAACTAATCTGTAATTAAACTAAACAGAGAATGACAGGTGGGTCCCCACTTTGGACCCACACGTCGATTGACCAGGTCAATGGTCAACATTGACTGCTGACATCACCACGATGTCATCTTGACGTCGACTTTTACTGTGCGGATAATGTTGGATTAAATAATTAATTAAATTCCGAGAAATTAATAAAATCTTTAGAAAATCATATCTTTTAATCCGTAACTTCGGATTAAAATATTTTCAACATGAAAGTTGCTCGAGCAGCGAGGCGAATCCGGATACCCAGTCCGTTCTTCCGCCACACACCTAACCTATCGAACCCGCAACTTTCCCCTCGGCTCCTCTGCAGAAAACCACGAAACCGGGGATATTTTCCGGATGTTTCCCCATAACCGGTACCACCTCATACCACGTTAGAACACGCCTAGCATCGTTACTTGTCTTGTCATGCATCGATATGCATCTGTTTATATGGTATTCATTGTTTCTTCCCCTCTTCTCTTGGTGAACTACGAGACCAAGCTGCTGCTTTGCTTGCCAGTTCGACTACGGAGTTGGCGACCCCTCTCTCTTGCGGAGCAACGGGCAAGCCCCCTTTGATCACGGATATCGCCTACTCTTCTCTATACTGCTTGCATTAGAGTAGTGTAGCATATTCTCGCTTTACATTATACCTATCACGATGCATAGCCTATCCTTGCTACTCTTGTTGTTACCTTTACCGCAATCCTACATGCTTAGTATAGGATGCTAGTATTTCCATCTGTGGCCCTACATTCTTGTCCGTCGGTGTGCTATACTATCGGGCCGTGATCACTCGGGAGGTGATCACGGGTATATCTATACTTATACATGATACATGTGGTGACTAAAAGTCAGGTCGGCTTGTGGAGCACCCATGAGTGATTCACGCAGTTGGGGGCTGAAAGGACCTTTGTCCCGACGGCCCTCTGGATGGATCTTTGTGGCGGAGGCGGCAGGCGAGTTGAGACCGCCTAGGAGAGAGGTGGGCTGGCCCTGTTCGTGATCGCGGATACTTAACTGCAACAACGAGATCTTGGTATTTGATCTGGGTTGGCTCTGAGCTTATACGCACTAACCAACTACGTGGGAAAGATATGTGCACTCGGCGTCGTGGTATCGGTAGAAGCGATTCGAACGTCGTGACATGGCCTTGGCGCCGGATTGGGCTGGAACGCTGCTAGGCTAGGTCTGCTTCGGCCGCCCTACATAGCGTCTTGAGGTGTGCTATGGGCGATGGGCCCAGACCCTGTGCGCTTAGGTTTAGACCGGCGTCTTGGCCTCTCTGTTGTGCCTAGGTGGGGCTGCGGCGTGTTGATCTTCCGTGGCGGGCATGACCCGGAAAGTGTGTCCGGCCAAATTGGATCAAAGCGTGTTGGGTTATGTGGTGCACCCTGCAGTGAAGTTAATCTATTCGAATAGCCGTGATCTTGATAGCAGGGACGACTTGGAGTTGTACCTTGACCTTATGACAACTAGAACCGGATACTTAATAAAACACACCCTTCCAAGTGCGAGATACAACGGTGGTCGCTCTCTCTCGGGGATACGAGGAGGGATCGCCGGGTAGGATTATTGCTATGTGATGTTACTTGGGGACTTCAACCTACCCTCTTCTACTGTTGCAAGGCGAAGGTGATCGAAGCGTAGTCTTTGATAAGACTAGCTATCCCCCTCTTATTACGGCATTCTGCGATTCGGTCCTTGATATGGCCTTTTACACATATTTCCATGCATATGTAGTGTAGCTCCTTGCTTGCAGTACTTTGGATGAGTACTCACGGTTGCTTGTTCCCCTTTTCCCTATCTCTACTCGATTGCTGCAACCAGGACGATGATGGAGCCCAGAGCGACGCCACCGTCGATGGCGACTACTACACGGAGGTGCCTACTACTACGTGCAGCCCGGCGACGACCGAGAATAGTTTAGGAGGATCCCGGGCGGGGAGGCCCGCGCCTCTTCGATCTATATCCCGGTTTGTGCTAGCCTTCTTAAGGCAAACTTGTTTTAACTTATGTCTATACTCAGATATTGTTGCTTCACGACTTCGTCTATGATCGAGCACTTGTATTCGAGCCCTCGAGGCCCTGGGTTTGTATTATGATGCTTGTATGACTTATTTATGTTTTAGAGTTGTGTTGTGATATCTTCCCGTGAGTCCCTGATCTTGATCGTACACATTTGCGTGCATGATTAGTGTACGATTGAATCGGGGGCGTCACATTGGGGTAATCTATGCATAGGGGTTGATGCATGTTTTCGTCCTACTTTCTCCAGTAGAAATCTGGGGGCATTATTTGAAGTTCTTTGTGTTGGATTGAATAATATGAATCTGAAGTTGTTTGATGCATATTGTATAATCAACTCATGGATACTTGTGGTGACATTGGAGTATCTAGGTGACATTAGAGTTGGTTGATGTGTATCATATTGTGTTATTTTCGTACGAACTCTTGGGCTATTTGTGACGCTTATAGGAATAGCTCGATAGATGGACCGGAAAGGATAATTTTGAGGTGGTTTTGTACCCTACAAACAATTTCGTCTTATGTTCTTTGCTAGATAAGAACTTTGGAGTGATTCTTTGTCACACATTGAGGGATTGTTATATGATTCAATTATGTTAGCATTGTTGAGAGATTGCACTAGTGAAAGTATGAACCCTAGGCCTTGTTTTCAAGCATTGCAATACCGTTTGTGCTCTGTTTTAGCACTTGCTACCTTGCTGTTTTGTATTTCAGATTACAAAAACCTATATCTACTATCCATACTACACTTGTATCACCATCTCTTCGCCAAACTAGTGCACCTATATAATTTGGCATTGTATTGGGTGTGTTAGGGACACAAGAGATTTCTTGTATTTGATTGCAGGGTTGTTTGAGAGAGACCATCTTCATCCTACGCCTCCCATGGATTGATAAACCTTAGGTCATCCACTTGAGGAAAATTACTCTTGTCTTACAAAACTCTGCGCTTGGAGGCCCAACACGAGTCTACAAGAATAAAGTTGCATAGTAGACATCAGTTTACCGCATCACCAGTGATAAGATTCATGATCATTATCTTGGTCCCTCCATACAGAATGAGTTAATCAATTTTCTCGCTGCTGCAATCAAGTCGAAAATCATTGAGAAGGTAAAAGAAGCAAAGTAATACTCAGTTATACTTGAATGTACTCCTTATGCAAGCCACCAAGAACAAATGTCTTTGATAATTAGGTATGTTGATGCATCTTCAGATTCTTTTTGCATTGTAGAATCCTTCTTATGTTTTTTGGACATGAATGATACCACCGGGCTAGGATTGTTTGATGTTCTCTGAAGGAATTTATGAGTCTTGACCTTGATGTGGACAATGTGAGAGGTCAGGTATATGATAATAGGTCGAATATGAAAGGAAAAAATAAAGGAGTACAAAACAAAGTATTGGAAATAAACCTAAGAGATTTTTATTCAACTTGTGGTTTGCCATAGTATGAATTTGGAACTATGTGATATGGCAAAGTCTTGTCGTAAAGCAAAAGAATTTTTTGGAGTTATCCAGCGTATCTATACAATATTTTCTAATTCTACTAAGCGATGGCAAATTCTCTAAGATAACATACCAGGATTGACTCTCAAGTCATTATCATCTACTTGTTGGGAGAGTTGTGTTGATAGTGTTCAGGCTATAAGGTTTCAGCTACCAGAAATAAGGGATGCCTTACTGCAAGTGGCTGAAAGTGATAAAGATTCTTCCACACAAAGTGAAGCTCAATCATTGACCGAGAATGAACTTGATGGCTTTGTTTTTTTATTATCAATCATCATCTGGTATGAAATATTGCCCGATGTTAATTTAATTAGCAAAGAGTTTCAACCAAAGGATATGCTTATTGATATTGCAATTGAATATGTAAAAGGCTTGCTTTCCTTTTTCAATAAGTATAGAGAAGCGGCTTTCCAAAAGCATTGGAAGTTGCAAAAAAGATTGCATTGGAGATGGATATTCTTCCAGAGTTCCGCACCAAGTGTAAAATCAAAAGGAAAAAAAGCAATTTGATGAGTGTGAAGATGATGCATCTATTGATTCACATTCTGCAGAGGAGTCATTTAGGGTCAATTATTTTATACGTGTTATTGACTCAAGCTATAACTTCACTTACCATTAGATTTGAACAATATGAGGGGTATGAAAAGATATTTGGTTTCTTGTTTACTTCAGATAGGCTGCGATGACTAGATGACAAGAGTTTGATGGCTGCTTGTGTTAATCTTGAAGACGCAGTTAAGAGTGGAGAACATACAGATATTGATGGACTTGAATTGCATTGCGAGCTAATTTTCATCCATGATTTACTTAATAAATCAATGGGTCCTCTTGACATTCTAAATTATTTGAAGAAGCGCCCCATAATCTATCCTAATGTTGTTATTGCATACAAAATTTTGTTGACCATTCCTGTGGCTGTTGCATCTGTTGAAAGGAGTTTTTCTAAACTCAAGTTCTTAAAGTCATACTTGCGTTCTACTATGACACAAGAGATACTTAATGGATGGGCGACAATAGCACTTGAAAATGATGTCTTGGAGAAGATAAAGTACAAAGATATGATTGAAGATTTTATTTCAAGAAGTACTAGACGGATGCTCCTTTTTGGTAGAACATGAGGTTAGTTTATTGCTTTGCTATCCCTTTACCTTTTGAGCTTTAGTATTTGATCATGTCTAAATAAGGTACAAATAAACAGATTTGAAAATATATAATAAAGTGAGAGTATGCTTTACGAATATTATTTCTTTTGTTATGTGAATTGTTTGAAATTTTGGGCCACATTTTGTTTTTTCGCCCAGTGCCTCGAATTTCTGAAGACGGCCCGAGTATACTAGACTGTCGCGTGCTAGTAATAGTTTTAATCATGATTAATATTCTGAAATTAATCCCGTAATTGCCTAATTCTTCAGCAGAATTTGCCCAGCCCGATTATGGATGCTGTTAATTATAAAGAAAAAAGATGTGGTGATGGGTCAGCTTCACTTTGTATTTAGCAGTCGGGCGGCCGGTGTCACGTATTGATGTGGTCCTTATTGTGTTGTATTGAGCCGTGCACATATAAATAGAGATACAGTCAGCATGCATGAGTGGAATTCATTATGACGATCGATGCAGTATCAACAGGTAGCTAGTAGTGGCCGGCGTTAATTCAATTGGTCCAAAAACGATCCTCACATCTTAGGGTGATTCATGATCACGATTACTACACTATATTTTTATACACACCTCCTAAAATAACCTTTGTGATTAAACATCCTGAATCAAAGTGCACACTAATTAACCCTGAAGGAAGAAAGGGTTTTTTTTCTTCTTCGAAAAGGAGGTTGAAACCCGCTGCCTCTGCATTAGTGGATGCACAGAGTGAAAAAGAGAAGAAAATCAAGGAAAGAAAATGGTTATTAGAGCATGCAAGTTGTTGAAGAGACAGCTAGTCTGAAAGGAAGGCAGGCATGAATGGACAAACGGAGCAAGCTGGTTTTGCTTGCTTGGAAGCATCGGCTTCCGTCAAGGATGAGCAACGCAGCATGTGGAATGTGATTACTGGAAAGGAAGAAACCCGACAAATCCTCCTGAAAGATAGCCACTCGTTCCGTTTCCTTTTAACCCGATGACTGTATGTATCTTGGCTTTTGCTTAGCTGAATGAAGGAATGACTAGAACCGCTACTCCCTCCTTTTCGGTTTATAAGGCTTAATTCAAAAATCTCACCAATCAAGGTAGATGATGAGTGGTGGAATACTTTTTATAGTTTGCAAAAACACCTAATTAATGCTCTTGTTTTCTTTAAAAAAGTATGTTTATCAATGCATTAATTGCAATACATGCATGCTAAATTACATGTATTGGTCAATTTTCTCTTAATACTTGCATGCAATGATTTAATGCACCTTAGAATATGAACATGTGATGGTAACAACCAAATTAAGCCTTATAAAATGAAAAAACTAAAATTTTAAGATAAGCCTTATAAACCGAAAAGGAGGGAGTAGTTCGCTTTACGGCAACCTCAAAGCAACTTTGTATGCCTGGGGCTGGGCCTGCCCAGCAACGAAGCAGTCCATGCCAACAACAACACCAACTGCATCTTCCGTCAGATTGTCACTCGAAACCTCTGTGTGTGTGCGCGCGCGTGTGTGTAACATACTAGTAGAAGGAGGAGAAGATGCATAGCATAGGGATCGGTGTCCAATCATGATCACACGGCCCTCCCTCGACCATGACCTGCCGCTGCTACAAGGAAGGATGGGAAGAAGAATCCACATCGGTGAGTGTGATATTCGTGGAAATTTCTGCTTTTCTCTTTCTGACGGACCTCAACTTCACCTCCTCGCCGACATTGCATATATAGATAGCACCACTACTTCTTCTACAGTGCTGGTGGTACTAGTACTACTAGTGCTGGGAGGAGAGGGAGCAATCAAGCAGTCGCGCCGCACGTGACCAACCAGCCCACAAAGAAATAGAGAGAAACCGCGCGCGAGCGCGCGCGCGAGCGGAGAAGGCAACGCACGCCAATTAACACGCCGCCCGGCCCAAGGAAACGAACAAGGAAGGAGCGAAGCCACCAAACCAAACACCAAACGCTACTCCTGCTTCTCCCTCTTCTCCCCCCTTCTCCTCCCCTCTCCCCCTGTTAGTTAGCGCAGCGGCATTGCCCGGCGGCGGGTCGTTCTTGGTCGTGGTCGTGGTCGTGGTCGTGGGCGTGGGCATGATGATGCGGCGGGTGGCGCCGCCCGCGTCGGAGGACGACAGCTCGGGGTCCGGCGTGCCCGGCTGGCTGGAGGCGCTCCTGGGAACCCGCTTCTTCCTGGCCTGCGCGGCGCACCCGGGCTCCCCGCAACGAGTGCAACATGTTCTGCATCGACTGCCGCGCCACGCCCGCCGCATTCTGCTACTACTGCCGCTCCCACCGCCACGCGTCGCACCGGGTCATCCAGGTGCCAATGCCACTCCTTCTCTTCTCTTCTCTTCTCTTCTCTTGTTGATTGATTGGGAAAAGAAAAAAGGTTGCGTTTTGAATGATCCCTCCTCTCCTCTCCTCTGTTTCTTGGCCGGCATTGGGCTCGGAAAGCAGATACGGCGGTCGTCCTACCACGACGTGGTGCGCGTCACGGAGGTGGAGGACGTCCTCGACATCGCCGGCGTCCAGACCTACGTCATCAACAGCGCCAGGGTCCTCTTCCTCAACGAGCGGCCCCAGCCGCGCGGCGCCGGCGCCGCCGCGGGGAAGGCCGCCGCGTCTCCCTACAACTGCGAGATCTGCGGCCGCGCGCTGCTCGACCCCTTCCGCTTCTGCTCCCTCGGATGCAAGGTACACCTACCCTTCTTTTCTGCTCGGCCCGCTCAAGATAAATTGCATGATTTCCCTTCTTTCAATCATTCTTTTCTTTTCGGCACAATGCCAATGCCGTTCGTCCGATTGGTTCGTTCACGTTTAATCCGTTTCTCCTCCGTGACACGCTCACGCATGCAGTTGGTGGACACCAAGACGCATGGGCACGGGCACGGGCACGGGGCGACCGTCGTCGGCAATGTCGACGGCGGCGGCGGCAGCGGCAGCGAGGCCGAGGCCGGCGGCAGCAAGAACGGCGCGCGGCCCCAGGGTCGGCGGCGGAAGGGGACACCTCACCGGGCGCCGTTCGGTTCGTGACCAATGCCGCCCATCCAATCCATCCATGATCAAAGGTGAAACGGCAGTGCCAGGAAAGATGCCATGGGAAGGAAGAGCACGCAAAAAGGAAGAACTCCTACTCCTCACATATCAAGAAAGGAAAGACGAAGAAAAAAAGAAATGAGAAAAGATAGCACCGCCCAACAAGAAAGAGAAGCCAACCACCATGGAATGGAATGGAAGGAGTAAGCGACATGTCCATCTCAACCTCTCCCCCTCATCTCTCTCTCTCTCTCTCTCTCTCTCTCTCTCTCTCTCTCTCCCCTCCCATCTCACCATACCAATAGGCCATACCAGCATTTGGTAGGTACATGACTCTAGCAGCTAGTCCTAGAAGCATTTTTCTGATGGATTTTTTTTACAAAAAATACCGCTTAATTAACAGTAATCTCTACATCGATCGGTCGATTGCGAAATTCGCATAGTACATTGCTCATTGTTCCCACATTAGCACCCTCTTTTCCGTTGTGAGACAAGATCGACATTGTTAATTGATTATTTAGCACATTTGTACTCACTCCTCCGTGTGGGAGAGAAGAATCTACATATACTACATACAATGCAGGCCTAGGAGGAATGAAAGAAAGGAAGATGATTGTCTTTATGCTTGTCTCTTGATTTGACCTAGCCAGTGCAACATTGCTGCTGCTTCATTTCATCATATACTCCCTCCGTTCCTAAATATAAGTCTTTCTAGAGATTCCAACAGATGACTACATACAGACCAAAATGAATGAATCTACACTCTGAAATATGTCTACATACATCCGTATGTTGTAGTCCTTTTGAATTAAAATGTCTAAAAAAACTTATATTTAGGAACGAAGGGAGTATTATATATTTATATGTTTGTTATATGCGGTCCGATGCTGTTGTTGCTGGCATGCCCTTTTGTGTATAATACGCTGGCTGGCTAGCTCATCTTGGAGCGAATATAATGTGCTTTCTTGGATGACATTGTTGTTGGGACATCCAGCTCTGCATTGTGCTAGCTACCCTACACTTGTTCCTTCCTCCTCAATTCTCTTATGTCATCAAGCTGGTTAATCAGCCCGGATTCTATTACTATATGCTATGCTAATTAAGCCCATATATTACATCTCATTAAGCACACGACAACATTTAGTTACCAATAAGTGTCAAATTTCTGTGTTTTTTATTTTGTTTTTGTGGATGATGTTGATGTGAATTAGTAGCAGGCAGCTAGAGCGAATAATGATCGAGTAGGCCCAAAGGCCGAACCCACCACATGGGGACATGGACGACTTGCATGGGTTGGGTTGGGTCCATTTTGATTCTTGTTTTTTTTTTTAAATTAGGTCACTGTCTAGCAAAAAAAAAGACTTTACTTAATTCCCCTGAAAAAAAAAACCTTACTCCCCTTAATAACTTGGTGATTGCTTTCGTGTGCTAATTAATCTAGGTGGATCATGATTGGTGCCGTGTGTTCTCACTCTCTTTCTTGTGTTGGAATGACTTGGAAATACTCCACTACACTTTTGTCATTTCTTAGTTGCTAACTACTGGTAGTTCGGTTTGGTCCCAAGCTAGACAATAATAGTAGTAGTGATGAATTGGTGATGATGACTATGCATGATCATCCCCACTTGAACTGCCGTGCACATTATGGCAGGTAGGTATGCATGCTTTGCATACTCTCAGTTTGAAAGTTTTTGTAGGGTAGTTTGAAAGTTTGTGTATCTCCTCTTAGGCCGGTGGGCAAGCTAAAACTGGCTCCTGGGCTCGTCACAGGCTATTTATAGATGTGTCGGCGCATGTCACTCCATTCATTCTGGGCTGAGCTTGTACTGAGACCTATTCCGCGCACCGGCCAGTTGCGCACCCTCAGCACCACCAGTGGGCGCCCCTAGAAAAAAAAAGCACCAGTGGGCCGGCACAATCTATCATTACGTTTCGTTTTTATTTTTTTTAAATTGAATACTCTGATAAAAGCGGTTTAAAAATAGAAAATCATATGTTGACGAAACTTTTATTTGGAAATTTCAGACAAATGTTTACTGATATTGACGACACTATTGTTTTTTTGAAAATTTAATGAATTAGTTGGAAACTTTGATGCTAATTTATGAAATATTTTTGTGGATTTTAGAAATGTTCACAAAATTTTAAAAGTATTCGTTTAAAATAGAAATAATATAAAAATGCATGAAAATTAAAGTTGATGAAACATAAAAGGGAAAATAGAAAACAAAGAGAAGGAAAACCACACAAACAAATCAAAAAAGAAAAAGAAAAGAATGAACAAAGCCGGCACCTTAAGAGGTAATATTACCGGGAATCATAGACTTGCATCGCATGTTCAGTTTGGTGGTAGAACTTTGAAAATACGGTTTTATGGCCACTTAACTTGACTCAAGCGTACAAATAAGATCACAATATGTGTACGCCGGTATGCAGGCGTAACCATGTTATGGCCCCACCTGTCAGTGAGTGATGGCGCTTGCGCGATGTAGTTTTTGTTTACACAGAACGCCCTCATATTTTTATTTAAAAAAAGTAAACCACTGCGATGCATTTTTGCACAAAACCCCCTCATGTTTTTTGATTGACAGAAAACCAGACTACAGTAGTGCACATATATGCAAAAATTAACACCAAAAAATGGTCCGCCAAGACCCAAACCCATGACCAACTGCTCGAATATGGATAACAATATGGATAACGAACTTATATATACTGAACAAGGACTCATGTGGAGCTTAAGTAGGCTGCGGATACTGCGGCCCATTTCGCGTGTGCTATTTTTTTCAGATATTTGTAGAACGTAAGGAATAAAGTTATGTTCAAATATTTGTGTGAAAAAAACATTAAACATACAAACGATGACTTGTAAATAAAAACATGTAAATATATCCTATATATTATCTAAAACATATTTAGTAAAACGTAACTAATAAAAACATTAAAGATATTTGTAAAACATAAGTAATAAAATTAGGTTCAAGTATGTTTGTGTCACAAATACTATACATGCAAACGATGATTAGTAAATGAAAAATAAATAAATATAAACTTTTGTATTATATAAAAAATATTTAGTTAATACGGACATTGCATTTTTTATTAAATAAGTATTTTTATTTATCCAAAAATATCACTTGTTATATTTTAAATTCTACAAAATGATGAATACAAACAATTACTAAATATTTATTTTATTCACTTGTGTATAGTTTTTACTCATGTCTTATATTCAAAAAATTAAATAATTTAAATATTAACTACAATTGAATATCTAAATTAATAGTTTAAATTCTAAATCATGAATATTTTTATATACAAACATTAAACTATACAAATAATTTTGTAAGTATTGAAATGTTTGTATGATTAAAATAATATTTTTGAATTGTAATTTTGAAAACCAAATATGTAATGCACACATTTATATAACACACATGTTTCTATAATATCAGGTTTATAAAATATTTTACTAAATAATTTTATATAGTACATAGGTTTATATTTAAAAGTTTTTATTTACTAATCATCGCCTGTATGTACA
Organism: Aegilops bicornis; assembly: GCA_021605145.1. Lineage (NCBI taxonomy): Eukaryota > Viridiplantae > Streptophyta > Magnoliopsida > Poales > Poaceae > Aegilops > Aegilops bicornis. The sequence goes on along the minus strand of CM038675.1, from coordinate 383,929,675 downwards.
ATATTTTTAACACACAAAATTAAACTACCCAAATTTCTTTATAACTTACGCTTTACTAAATATTATATATATAATAGACAAGTTTTTATTTAAATGTTTTATTTACTACTAGCAAAATGGTCCATGCGTTGCAACGAAAAGAAGTATCACACGTGGTTCAAGATTTCACAGGTCCAGATTTTTTATTTGATACATTACGCGTCCATCCCGAGCTCGTCCTTGCTTCACTCTGAAGTCTAACGTCTGGCCAGTGTATATTAATGGGAGAGGAAATATTCATATGTTATAGCCACACACCTCAATCCTCCACATAACTTTCATTCCTTCTTTATTGGGTCCGTCATTGCCAGATTATAGCCACACCTCATCCTTTGTTATGTTTATTTCCAAAGAGGCTTGTTCATTGTCTATTTGGGCCATATATAAATTGGTGGTATCATGTGTAAATTAGCAAAGTGTACTATTAATTAAGGAAAAATGGTAGAATCGAATGCTGGCCCAATGGCCCAATAGGAAGAATCATAGACGTGGCCCAATAATAATAATAATATGGGTGAAAGGATGAAAAAAAATTGAGAACACATTTTATTAGTAGGTATAGAATCATTGTTTCTATGGATAATATTTTTAGCACGCAAAATATTTGAACATAGCTTTATTACTTACGGTTTATAAATATCTTTTAAAAAATAGCGCGTGCAAAATGAAGCATAGACATCCCATTTAAGCTCCAACCGAGTCCTCGTTCAGTACATATATGGGGCGAATATCATACGGAAACCAACATTCAATGAAAACTTCATAAAAACCATGTTCAAAAGTTTCAAAAACATCTAAAAAGTGGGATTTTGAGAGAATGATGTTCTATTGCCATGTCAAATTTCAAGTAAAACATGTTATGATTTGCAAGCTATGAAAAAGATAAATTCGACAATGAATAGTGACACTACTGTTTCGCACTATTCAATGTTGGCTTTGTTTTTTCATAGCTCACATCCTGTAATGTGTTTGAACTTGAAATTTTGCACGAAAATAGAACACCAACCTTTTAACATCCCTTGTTTTTTAGATGTTTTGACACTTTAAAATGTCGTTTTTGCATGGTTTTCATCGGTTTCCACTGAATGTTGGTTTTCGTATGATATTCTCTCGCATATATGTTCGTTATCCTGCAAACTGGTAGTGAGTAGTCCGCTAGGTGGTTCGGAGTAAGGGAGAGTAGGCTTGCCGTGGGCGAGGCCTGCATTCTGATATCCTCTTGTAAATATTTTCTCTCTTCTATAAAGCTAAGGTACGCATTTGGCGTACTCTCGAAAAAATATGTTCGTTACCATACGGCTAGACCGTCACGTGTTAACTCAGTTGGTCGCGGGTTCAAGTCTTGGGGTACCCATTTTTTTGTTAATTTTCGCATATATTTACACTATTGTGGTTTGTTTTTCTGTAAATAAAATATGTGAGGGATTTTTGTGCAAACGTAAGGCCGCGATTGTTGACTTTTTCAACAAATATAAGAATTATAAGGAAGTTTTGTGTAAAAATATGTCGCGCATAGTGCCATCACTCACTAACAAGTGGGGCCATACGCATAGATATGCCTGCATATGCGTATTGTGACTGTATCTGTATGCTTGAGTTAAGTTAGATGAGCATAAAATTGTATTATTAAAGTTCTAACACCAAACTAAACGTGCGACACAAGTTCTATGACTCTCGATAATATTAGCTCACACATCAACTATGGACTATCCGAAGAATGTTGTCCTATCTTTTTTATGTTTCTTTCCAAAACAACACAAATGTTTATATCGAAGTGCACTGTTTGACATTCTTGTAAGGTGTTGGTGCGATATCTCCCTACCTTGTGTTTTGGAGATTGTTGACAGAAACAGGTATGGACCGATTTGTTTGCTAGTACACACAAAGAGAAATAGTCCACACAGAATCAAGAGAATGATATCTCCAAAGTGGTAAGTTCGAGGAACATCACCGAAGTATATTCTGCGTTGCAAAGAAGAACGAGCTAAATCTGATGAAGTTATATAGACGAGAAGTTTGATGTGAAGGAATTAACCCTCGAAGCTTTCATCGCTGAAGCGAAGCATATGTTTCGGTATGGTCGAATCGAATAAATTGACTGCAGTGAATGGAGGTCGAAGACAAAGTGAAGAGGTAGTATTCATTTCGTTGTTCTTCTTTACTTTATTTGAGTCATAGGACCACCGTACTATTAAGAGGGGTATAGGTTCTTGAAACTTAGATCCGCTGTGATGCTTAGCCAAAACCTATGAAAGTTGCGAGAGAAAACTCTTTGTGTTCAGAGCAAATACTTGCCAGCAAGAGACTGTGATCTTTTTCACTGCAAGAGATTTGTCTCAGACCGCGGAGTTAGCATTACTTGCTCTACAAGTAATGTTACAGCTTGTGCTCAAATCGGATTGTTGGACTCGTGGTCGTTCAGCCATTGGCTGCTCTCGGTGTCCAATTTGATCTTTTCCCATCAAGGAAGGCTGGCTATAAATAGCCACCCCGCCCAACTTTGTCCGCTGGTTGCTCCGCATGAGATTTACGAGAAGATTGATTTGAGCAACCCTCTCCGAGTGATTTGAGTTTAAGATCCACCGAGAGAAAATCAAGATCCCAAACTTAGACAGTGGTTTAGCATCACAACAGTTCTGAGTCAGAGTTCTTGTACCTATTACTCTTGAGAGCTGCGTACTCTCTAGACGGATAGGTTTCCGCTCAAGTGTTGAAGAGTTGTTGTCCTCACCGAGCTAGATCTTCAGCAACCAAGAGTAATTGTGGTTCACGAAGGTCGACCGAAGGTTTGGAGATCGCCGACAAGGATCTACCAGGAGTCAAATCAACTAAAGTCTGGTCAGCTTTGAGTTGAAGGAGAATAGGGTGAAGAGAGTTTATCTTCAGTATTAAGTCCCAGCCCCTCCAACTAGATGTACACTAGTACGCGTCGGTCCTAAACAAATGGTTTTTAACCCCTTTCCGTGACGGCATTTGGAACCGTCGCCAAGTGAGTTTGGGAGATAGGGGGGTCCTTCCCACACGACCCAGAAATCATCGGGGATAGGCCCTCCTGGGACCCAATCATTTCCGTAGGTATGTACATCCCACACGTTACATCCGTAAGTGAGTGTGTGCGATCGGGCGAGGCATCGAAACCCAATCATTTCCGTAGGTATGTACATCCCACACGGTAAATCCCAGAAATCATTTCCGTAGGTATGTACATCCCACATGGTGAATCCTAGAAAATCATTTCCGTTCGTATGTATATCACACACAGTCAATCCAAGGAATACGTTTCTGTTCTTATGTACATCCCACACAGTCAATCCAGGGAAAACGTTTTCGTTTGGACGTACATCCCACATGCTTTTATGTGTAGGATCGCAGCGAAAGGTGTAAGTATCACACACGGTCCGCCTTGGTTAACTGTTTGCTTTTATCAACTATATCACACACTATTTAATGAAGAAAATTGTGTGGCATTGGGATATCCATCGCAAGCGCTTTTACTGCTAGAACCGTTTGCAAAGGTCCATAACACATTTAGCAGGTTTATTGGTTTACAATTAATAATTCCAAAGATTATGCAAAATTCACATTTCATATCGAACACCTGCTTGCCAATTTCATATCGTGCACATAAATATATTATAACATCACAAAGACAATAGCTACATGAAAACAAAGCACAAGACAACATATAGTTAGTTCAACTTCATAAGAACAATATATTCATTTTCCTAATCGAGATCATCCAGGCTCATTTTATCCACCTCAGCTTTCAGTTCAGTAAGAACCCGTTTTGCACGGGCCAAGTGGGAAAGTGCCTCCTCCTTCGCCAACACCATCTTAGCAAAGTCTGATTTAAAAAAAATCTGAGCTCATTCTCCACCTTCAACTTCTGATCCCGCATCTTGAAATATGCTTCAGGGTTGACAACAGTTTCTCTAAGACTATGTGTGTTCTCTTCCTCATACATGCTCCAGAGCTTCACTAGGCACATCTTCAAAGACTGTGGCCACTCTTGATCAACCCACTGCAAGTAAGAACACTTCCGTTCATCCTATAATATTTAAAACTAGATCAGTAACAATCATAGGGGAAATGTAACCTATATCACACTCCATCCATCCCATTATATAAGATTTTATTACATGTATATCTAGACATCATCGGAACATTAATGTAACACTCTTCCTTGTTGCTATGTAGCATGAGATTGCATATTTAGTCATTCAAGACAATGCATGTTGCTAACCAACAATTGAAAACGAAAAGGCATGTTAATCGCAATATCCTTAACAAAGAACCAAATATCGTAATTCATAGTGGTATTGTTGAAACTGTTATTGATGAAATTGAACTGCACGACAAATAGTTGCACATATAGAGCATCACATTGTGAAGAATTGAAATAAACAAGTCATAAGGACATCTCTAGGTGATCCTTAAAAAGTTAAAGGACTAAAACCCTTAGTGGATATATATATATACTCCAGCAATTTTTCGCCTTTTCTAGTCTATCCCCTAAACTTAAGGTTGTAAACTTCAATTTGATCAAGTTCAAGGCAGGTTCAATCGAAAGTAGCATGCATTCAAACATAAACATAGATAGTTTTGCATAACCGAACATAAAACATAAATTTAAACTAAGCTAAACTACTTTCGGTCAAAGTAGAGGTCGAGCCAATCCTTCCTCGTCATGTACGGTGTGCCGCGAGCCGTGCCCGGGCTGGTGCCGTCGTTGGGGAAGGCACTCCTCCACTCGTTGACGCCGATCTCCTCGTCCCTCGGGCCCACCTCGACGGCCTCAAGGCCACCGCCGCCGCCTTCGACCTCGGCCATCAAAGGAGAGCGTGATAACCTCGCCGCCTCCGTCGCTGCGTTTGCCGCCGCCGACCTCGGCCATCGGAGGAGAGCGCGATAATCTCGCCGCCCTACGCCGGCAAGAAGATCGCCCGCTCCGCCTCCACGAGCTCCGGGTGCTGCCGGCGGAGCTCTTGCATGTAGGCCTCGTCGATCGTGTGGAAGCTACCGAGCCACCGGCGAGTGTGGGTCTCTCGATCTGTAATCTCGGCGACCCATGTCCCCCACCGCTGCTGCCGGACCCCGAGGTAGGACTTCGTCGGCCGCCGGGTCCGAGGGAGGATGGGGAAGTCCTCGAACCAGCGTAGGGGCGCGACGGCGGGCGGATCGGGCCTGCGGAGGACGAGGGGGACACCTCGGCGACCACCTCGGCCAAATGGCCGGGCTTAAAAGGCCGCGATAAACCTCTTTTTGTCCATTGGCTCCTCGAGCTCCCAGGCACACAGGCAGAGGTTGAGGATGGAGGCGCCGGTGATGGCGGCGACCTACCAATGGTTTCGAGGGTTGTGTGTGTCTGTGTGAGCGGAGGTTTCGGGGTGTGTGTGGAGGGGGGGGGGCAAGGTTGTGTTTGAGGAAATACCGCGGCAACTAAAAATTTTACTAGGCGGGAGTAATAAGGCGGGGCTACTAAAAATTTGGATTAAGGGCGAGCAAATATTTTTGAGATTGCGAGGGATGCAGAGGCGGGAGTAAAATGCCGGGGCTACTAAAAATTTGAATCAAGGGAGTGAAGCAGAGCGGGAGTAACAGACATCGCACACGGTCCGCACAGACTAATCATGTGCTATCAAACATTAATACCTTCCATGCGGTAGATATTTTCGAGATTGCGAGGGATGCAGAGGCAGGAGTTTTTGGGGAGTGAGCTAGTGTGCTTGACACGCCGGCTGTGGTCTGTAGCCGACGCACCTTCTCGCGTAAGTCATAGGCGTACTATACACCGACGATGCTCCAAGATATTTTGTGCTGCATCTCACACCGTTGGTGATAATAAACTGTGTGGGATCTACTAGATTTGAATTAAAAAATAGGTTCACATTGGCAATGGACGCTGTTTGAATTGCTAGACCTTTTATCTGCAGTGAACATGCAACTATATGTGTGTCGTAAAAGAATTGGAATTATTCAGGGTTCGTTTGGACATTTTATACATTAAACTGGTTTTCTAGCCATTTCACGTGCACAATTCAAATTTGAACTACATGCACATGCTCCAATGCACCAAAGTTGGCTGAAAAATCACATGTGTGTCCTTGGGTGAATTTCTAGGTCCCATGCAAGAGATGGGAATGAATTTCAAACACCAGGGCACTGTTGATTGCCGGCAAAACGTTGAGATACCTGGTTTTTAAATTCTAGTAAATCCAAAACTCATTTGAAATTCATGAAACTTGGCATGCTATCATGGAGCGACATCATCATGCCATGGTGAAAATTTTGTCCCATTTGGGGCAGGTTTGGGTATAAGCTTCTCACAAACCAGAGCTTCTCACAACAAGCATGATGGTTTCGATAGGGAACGTACCACCTTTGGGGACGAAACGATATCCGTTGCCTCTTATTGCTTTCAAAAAAGTTCTAGTGTCAACATAGAACAACAGAGTGTTGTGTTTAATCTTGGAATTTTTCGGGGTTCGCTTGGCCTTTTTTATACATTAACTGGATTTTCTAGGCATTTTATGTGCATAATTCAAATTTGAACTACAAGCACATGCTCCAATGCACCAAAGTTGGTTGAAAAATCACATGTGTGTCCTTGGGTGAATTTCTACGTCCCATGCAAGAGATGGGAATGAAATTCAAACACGAGGGCACTGTTGATTGCCGGCAAAACGTTGAGATGCCTGGTTTTTAGATTCTAGTAAATCTAAAACTCGTCTGATATTCATGAAACTTGGCATGCTATCATGGAGCGGCATCAACATGTCGTGGTAAAAAAATTGTCCCATTTGGGGCAGGTTCGGGTATATGCTTCTCACAAACCAGAGCTTCTCACAACAAGCATGATGGTTTCGATAGGGAACGTCCCACCTTTGGGGATGAAATGATATCCATTCCCTCTTATTGCTTTCAATTTTTTTCTCGTGTCAACATAGAATAACAAGAGTGTTGTGTAAATTTTTGGGATTTTTCAGGTTCGCTTTGGACATTTTTATGCATTAACTGAATTTTCAATGCATTTATGTGCATAATTCAAATTTGAACTACATGCTCATGCTCTAGTGCATATAAATTGGTTGAAAAATCAAATTTGTGTCCTTGGGTGCATGCTTAGGTCCCATGCAAGAAATGGGAATGAATTTCAAACACTGTGGCACCGTTATAGCGGAAAAACATTGAGATGCCTGATTTTTAAATTCTAGTAAATCCAAAACTTGTCTGAAATTCATGAAACTTGGCATGCAATCATGGAGCGGCATAAACATGCCGTGGTAAAAATTCATCCCATTTGGGGCAGGTTTGGGTATATACTTCTCGCAAACCAGAGCTTCTCACAACAAGCCTGATGGTTTCGGTAGGGAACGTATGTCCCACCTTTGGGGACGAAACGATATCCATTGCCTCTTATTGCTTTCAAAAAATTTCTCATGTCAACATAGAACAACATGAGTGTTGTGTCAATTTTTGGGATTTTTCGGGGTTCGTTTGGACATTTTTTATGCATTAACTGAGTTTTCTAGGCATTTTATGTGCATAATTCAAATTTGAACTACATGCACATGCTCCAATGCATATAAATTGGTTCAAAATCACATGTGTGTCCTTGGGTGCATGCTTAGGTCCCATGCAAGAGACGGAAATGAATTTCAAACACCAGGGCACTGTTGATTGCCGGCAAAACGTTGAGATACCTGGTTTTTAAATTCTGGTAAATCCAAAACTCGTCTGAAATTCATGAAACTTGGCATACTATCATGGAGCGGCATCAACATGTCGTGGTGAAAATTTTGTCCCATTTGGGACAGGTTCGGGTATAAGCTTCTCACAAACCAGAGCTTCTCACAACAAGCATGATGGTTTCGATAGGGAACGTACCACCTTTGGGGACGGGACGATATCCGTTGCCTCTTATTGCTTTCAAAAAATTTCTAGTGTCAACATAGAACAACAGGAGTGTTGTGTTTAATCTTGGAATTTTTCGAGGTTCGCTTGGACATTTTTATACATTAACTTGGTTTTCTAGGTATTTTATGTGCATAATTCAAATTTGAACTACAAGCACATGCTCCAATGCGCTTAAAGTTAGTTGAAAATCACATGTGTGTCCTTGGGTGAATTTCCGTGTCCCATGCAAGAGATGGGAATGAAATTCAGACACACTGTGGCAATCGTTGATTGCCGGCAAAATGCTGAGATGCGTGGTTTTTAAATTCTTGTAAATCCAAAACTCGTTTGAAATTCATGAAACTTGGCATGCTATCATGGAGCGGCATCAACATGTCGTGGTAAAAGAATTGTCCCATTCGGGGCAGGTTCGGGTATATGCTTCTCACAAACCAGAGCTTATCACAACAAGCATGATGGTTTCGGTAGGGAACGTCTCACCTTTGGGGACGAAAGATATCCATTGCCTCTTATTGCTTTCAAAATTTTCTCGTGTCAAGATAGAACAACAGGAGTGTTGTGTCAATTTTTGTGATTTTTCGGGGTTCGTTTGGACAGTTTTAAGCATTAATCGGTTTTCAATGCATTTATGTGCTTAATTCAAATTTGAACTACATGCACATGCTCCTGCATATAAATTGGTTGAAAAATCAAATCTGTGTCCTTGGGTGCATGCAACAAATGGGAATGAATTTCAAACACTGTGGCACCGTTGATTGCTTAAGCAAAATGTTGAGATACTTTGTTTTAAATTCTAGTAAATCTAAAACACGCCTAAAATTCATGAAACTTGGCATGCTACCATGGAAGGGCACCGACATGTCTGTGGTATTTTTCGTGTCCATTTTGAGAGAAGGCGCACTCGAATAATGATAGCCAAAAGGCATTTAAAAAAAAAAGCTTCCACTTTAATATCTCAAATGTTTGTATAATTCAAACCGTGTGCATTCAGTTAACCATTCACGTGACGCCACGTGTCTTGGTTTTGATGGCTATGCTGTGTGGACACCGCTTGATCGAACGAGAGGCGGCGAAAGCACAGTCCGGCGCGTAGGCTCATCGGGAAGCGTACAAGCTGTTCAACGCAGGATCTGTGCATCTCTTCAACGCAAACAGTTTAGATTACGGTAATTAAAGCCAGACTTCGGCGCTAAGCCAAGAGACACTGTGATTTATCAAATATGCAGCTAAAAATCAATAGCATTATCTATTTTTTTCAACTAAAATTCAGTAATTAAGCATAAATTTCATTCATACTAGAGATTAAGCAGTTGTTCTCACCGGAAATGAGACAGCCTTTGACCACCACCCGCCTCGCCTCCCATTGGTCTATATTAATGGCGCCACCGAGCTGTCAGACTTCCATCCTCGCCACACACATAATTCTTTCTCTTCACCAAGATCTCGACACCGCTTTGAGTCCTCAAAGCCGTCAGTGTACGAGGATGCGGCCGAAGCGCCCCATCGGAGGGAGTGTTGACGCAGTCTGAATTTGGGCGATGTAATCTTTGAATTTGAACCTTGCCATATTTATGGTATTTGTTATATTGAACCGTTTCTGTTCTCTTGTCTCAATGCAAACAATTCATCTGGGTGAACCGCACGTCAGACATCGCACACACCTTGATCCGGCCGATCGTTTCTTTTGTGTTGCCTAATCACAAACAGTTCATCCGAGTGAACTGTATGCTGCACATTGCACACACCTTGATCTGGCTGACCGTTTCTTTTGTGTTGCCTAATCACAAACAGTTCATCCGAGTGAACCGTATGCTGTACATCGCACACACCTTCATATAGCTGCCCGTTTCTTTTGTTCCTACTCATCGAAAATGGTTAATTCAACTGAACTGTATGCCCTGAACCGGACACGCAACTAAAATCTGAACCGTGTTTGATGCATCCGTCATCGCAAATGTTTTGTGCCTTTTTGACGGGTTTTTTACACCACGCTTATGTATTGTGGCATCGCATACGCTTTCGCCGAAGGGTCTCTCGATCATAGTGTCGCTGTTAGCAACATCCTCGCAGTAGTGGTAGTCCTTTGGCGTAAGGGTGAACTGGTCTACCAAATCTCTCTCACGCCATCGAGCACCACCGGTTCATTCTACTTTAATGTAATTCCTTCAGCAATTTTCATTCGTGCTCGTGGTCGATAGATCACCGATCGTTATCACTCATAGTAGTTCTTCTATCATATCTCAGATTCGTGTTGTTCACTCGAGTTTATTATCTCATCTCATTCATTGCATATTAATCATCCTGCTTAGCTATTCTCAATTCACCTTTGTATACCTTCCTACATATTGTTCACCATCCACATCATGTTGTATCTCATTCTCATCGCATCTGTTTGCATGTTGCATTACTCTCATCATAGTTAAACCTGTCATTTCTCATGCTCGTATTGTTATCAGATCTTTCATCGAGGAATATGCGTCCGACAAAGAAGATTGATTCAGTTCATTTCCTTTGTTACTTTATTCCACTGCTTTGATTGGGATCAGTTTCAATACTTCCGAAAGAAATTTTGAATCTCCCATTCACCCCCCTCTGGTCGATATACTCTCTGCTACCTCTAGAGCACTGCGTTGGTTTTCCTTGAAGAGGAAAGGGTGATGCAAAGAAAGCAGTCGTAAGTATTTCCTCAGTTTTGAGAACCAAGGTATCAATCCAAGAGGAGGCCAATGACGAGTCCCTCGTGACCTACACAAACAAATAAAATCCTCGCAACCAACGCGATAAAGGGGTTGTCAATCCCTTCATGGTCACTTACGAAAGTGAGATCTGATAGATATGATAAGACAATATTTTTGGTATTTTTATGATAAAGATGCAAAGTAAAATAAAAGGCAATAAAAATAGCTAAGTGTTGGAAGATTAATAGGATGGAAAATAGACCCGGGGGCCATAGGTTTCACTAGTGGCTTCTCTCGAGAGCATAAGTATTACTTGGGTAAACAAATTACTGTTGAGCAATTGACAGAATTGAGCATAGTTATGAGAATATCTAGGTATGATCATGTATATAGGCATCACGCCCATGATAAGTAGACCAACTCCTGCCTGCATCTACTACTATTACTCCACACATCAACCGCTATCCAAAGATGCATCTAGAGTATTAAGTTCAAAAGAACAGAGTAACGCTTTAAGTAAGATGACATGATGTAGAGGGATAAACTCATGCAATATGATATAAACCCCATCTTGTTATCCTCAATGGCAACAATACAATACGTGCCTTGCTACCCCTACTGTCACTGGGAAAGGACACCGCAAGATTGAACCCAAAGCTAAGCACTTCTCCCATTGCAAGAAAGATCAATCTAGTAGGCTAAACCAAACTGATAATTCAAAGAGACTTGCAAAGATAACCAATCATACATAAAATAATTCAGAGAAGATTCAAACATTATTCATAGATAAACTTGATCATAAACCCACAATTCATCGGTCTCAACAAACACACCGCAAAAAGAAGATTACATCGAATAGATCTCCACAAGAGAGGGGGAGAACATTGTATTGAGATCCAAAAAGAGAGAAGAAGCCATCTAGCTAATAACTATGGACCCAAGGTCCGAGGTAAACTACTCACACATCATCGGAGAGGCTATGGTGTTGATGTAGAAGCCCTCCGTGATCGATGCCCCTTCAAGTGAGCTCCTAAAAGGCCCCAAGATGGGATCTCATGGGCATGTAAGGTTGCGGTGGTGGAATTAGGTTTTGGCCCAGATTCGATAGTTTGGGGGTACGAGGTATATATAGGAGGAATAAGTACGCCGGTGGAGCAACGTGGGGTGCACGAGGGTGGAGAGCGTGCTCGGGGGTAGGCGCACTTCTACCTCGTGCCTTCCTGGTTGCTTTCTTGACGAGGGTCCAAGTCTCTCGATCACGCCTGCTCCAAAAATCACGCTCTCAAGGTTTCATTCCGCTTGGACTCCGCTTGATATTATTTTTTTCTAAACTCAAATAGGCAAAAACAGCAATTCGGCTGGGCCTCCGGTTAATAGGTTAGTCCCAAAAATTATATAAAAGTGTAGGATGAAGCCCAATAATGTCAAAACAGAATATAATATAGCATGGAACAATAAAAAATATAAATACGTTGGAGACGATCAAGCATCCCCAAGCTTAATTCCTGCTCATTCCACGAAGTTTGTAAATGAGACAAACAGAATTTTTGATGTGGAATGCTACTTAGCATAATTTCAATGTAATTCTTCTTATTGTGGCACGAATGTTCAGATTTAATATGATTCAAGATAAAAGTTTAATGTTGACATAAAAACAATAATACTTCAAGCATGCTAACCAAGCAATTATGTCTTATCAAAATAACATAGCCAAAGCAAGTTATCCCTACAAAATCATATAGTCCTGCTATGCTCCATCTTCCCCACACAAAATATTCATATCATGTACAACCCCGGTTTTAGCCAAGCAATTGGTTCATACTTTTAACGCCGCTTCAGCCTTTTCAACCCTTACGCAATACATGAGCGCAAGCCATGGATATAGCACTATGGTGGAATAAGGTATAATGGTAGGGGTTATGTGGGAAGACAAAAAAGGAGAAAGTCTCACATCAACGAGGCTAATCAACGGGCTATGGAGATGCCCATTAATTGATGTAAATGCAAGGAGTAGGGATTGCCATGCAACGGATGCACTAGAGTGTGGTAAAAGGATAGTAACATTGTCCCTTCTCTCTTTTTCTCTCATTTTTTATTTGGGCATTTTCTCGCTTTTTATGGCCTCTTTTTTTTATTTAGTCCGGAGTCTCATCCCGACTTGTGGGGGAATCATAGTCTCCATCATCCTTTCCTCCCTTGGGACAATGCTCTAATAATGATGATCATCACACTTTTATTTACTTACAACTCATGAATTACAATTCAATACTTAGAACAAAATATGACTCTATGTGAATACCTCGGTGTGTACCGGGATATGCAATGAATCAAGAGTGACATGTATGAAAGAATTATGAATGGTGGCTTTGCCACAAATACAATCATGATCATGCAAGGCAATATGACAATGATGGAGCGTGTCATGATAAACGAAACGATGGAAAGTTGCATGGCAATATATCTCGGAATGGCTATGGGAATGCCATAATAGGTAGGTATGGTGGCTGTTTTGAGGAAGATATAAGGAGGTTTATGTGTGATAGAGCGTACCATATCACGGGGTTTGGATGCACCGCTAAGTTTGCACCAACTTTCAAGGTGAGAAAGGGCAATGCACGGCATCAAGAGGCTAGAAAATTGCGGAAAGGTAAGTGTGCGTATAATCCATGTACTAACATTAGTCATAAATAACTCATATACTTATTTCAAAATTTTATTAGCCCTCGAAGCAAAGTACTACTACGCATGCTCCTAGGGGAAGGGTTGGTAGGACTTAAGCATCGCATACGATCCCGATCATGACACAAAGGATGACAATCAATAAATACATCATGCTCTGACTTTTGTTACATAACGGTTCACCATACGTGCATGCTCCGGGAATCACAAACTCCAACACAAGTATTTTTCCATTCCACAATTACTCAACTAGCACAACTATGATATTACCACCTTTATATCTCAAAACAATTATCAAGCATCAAATTTCTCATGATATTATAATTAAAGAAAATTGCCATGCTGTTTTAAGGCTCTCAAAATAATATAAGTGAAGCACGAGAGATCAATAGTTTCTATAAAAGAGATGGGAATGAATTTCAAACACCAGGGCACTGTTGATTGCCGGCAAAACGTTGAGATACCTGGTTTTTAAATTCTAGTAAATCCAAAACTCATTTGAAATTCATGAAACTTGGCATGCTATCATGGAGCGACATCATCATGCCGTGGTGAAAATTTTGTCCCATTTGGGGCAGGTTTGGGTATAAGCTTCTCACAAACCAGAGCTTCTCACAACAAGCATGATGGTTTCGATAGGGAACGTACCACCTTTGGGGACGAAACGATATCCGTTGCCTCTTATTGCTTTCAAAAAAGTTCTAGTGTCAACATAGAACAACAGAGTGTTGTGTTTAATCTTGGAATTTTTTGGGGTTCGTTTGGCCTTTTTTATACATTAACTGGATTTTCTAGGCATTTTATGTGCATAATTCAAATTTGAACTACAAGCACATGCTCCAATGCACCAAAGTTGGTTGAAAAATCACATGTGTGTCCTTGGGTGAATTTCTACGTCCCATGCAAGAGATGGGAATGAAATTCAAACACCAGGGCACCGTTATAGCCGGCAAAACGTTGAGATGCCTGGTTTTTAGATTCTAGTAAATCTAAAACTCGTCTGATATTCATGAAACTTGGCATGCTGACATCCAGGTTCGGGTATATGCTTCTCACAAACCAGAGCTTCTCACAACAAGCATGATGGTTTCGATAGGGAACGTCCCACCTTTGGGGATGAAATGATATCCATTCCCTCTTATTGCTTTCAATTTTTTTCTCGTGTCAACATAGAATAACAAGAGTGTTGTGTAAATTTTTGGGATTTTCAGGTTCGTTTGGACATTTTTATGCATTAACTAAATTTTCAATGCATTTATGTGCATAATTCAAATTTGAACTACATGCACATGCTCTAGTGCATATAAATTGGTTGAAAAATCAAATTTGTGTCCTTGGGTGCATGCTTAGGTCCCATGCAAGAAATGGGAATGAATTTCAAACACCAGGGCACCGTTATAGCCGGAAAAACATTGAGATGCCTGATTTTTAAATTCTAGTAAATCCAAAACTTGTCTGAAATTCATGAAACTTGGCATGCTATCATGGAGCGGCATAAACATGCCATGGTAAAAATTTATCCCATTTGGGGCAGGTTTGGGTATATGCTTCTAAAAACCGTAGCTTCTCACAACAAGCCCGATGGTTTTGTAGGGAACGATGTCCCACCTTTGGGGACTAAACGATATCCATTGCCTCTTATTGCTTTCAAAAATTTCTCATGTCAACATAGAACAACAGGAGTGTTGTGTCAATTTTTGGGATTTTTCGTCTGCTTGGACATTTTTTATGCATTAATCGAAGTTTTCTAGGCATTTTATGTGCATAATTCAAATTTGAACTACATGCACATGCTCCAATGCATATAAATTGGTTCAAAATCACATGTGTGTCCTTGGGTGCATGCTTAGGTCCCATGCAAGAGACGGAAATGAATTTCAAACACTGTGGCAATCGTTGATTGCCTAAGCAAAACGTTGAGATACCTGGTTTTTAAATTCTGGTAAATCCAAAAC
The DNA here is from genome assembly GCA_021605145.1 of Aegilops bicornis. Taxonomy (NCBI): domain Eukaryota; kingdom Viridiplantae; phylum Streptophyta; class Magnoliopsida; order Poales; family Poaceae; genus Aegilops; species Aegilops bicornis. The sequence continues at coordinate 383,914,407 of CM038675.1, read as the reverse complement.
TCGTCTGAAATTCATGAAACTTGGCATACTATCATGGAGTGGCATCAACATGTCGTAGTGAAAATATTGTCCCATTTGGGACAGGTTCGGGTATAAGCTTCTCAGAAACCAGAGCTTCTCACAACAAGCATGATGGTTTCGATAGGGAACGTACCACCTTTGGGGACGGGACGATATCCTTTGCCTCTTATTGCTTTCAAAAAATTTCTAGTGTCAACATAGAACAACATGAGTGTTGTGTTTAATCTTGGAATTTTTCGGGGTTCGTTTGGACATTTTTATACATTAACTTGGTTTTCTAGGAATTTTATGTGCATAATTCAAATTTGAACTACAAGCACATGCTCCAATGCGCTAAAGTTAGTTGAAAATCACATGTGTGTCCTTGGGTGAATTTCCAGGTCCCATGCAAGAGATGGGAATGAAATTCAGACACCAGGGCACTGTTGATTGCCGGCAAAATGCTGAGATGCGTGTTTTTTAAATTCTTGTAAATCCAAAACTCGTTTGAAATTCATGAAACTTGGCATGCTATCATGGAGCGGCATCAACATGTCGTGGTAAAAGAATTGTCCCATTCGGGGCAGGTTCGGGTATATGCTTCTCACAAACCAGAGCTTATCACAACAAGCATGATGGTTTCGGTAGGGAATGTCCCACCTTTGGGGACGAAAGATATCCATTGCCTCTTATTGCTTTCAAGAATTTCTCGTGTCAAGATAGAACAACAGGAGTGTTGTGTCAATTTTGTGATTTTTCGGGTTCTGCTTTGGACAGTTTTAAGCATTAACCGGTTTTCAATGCATTTATGTGCTTAATTCAAATTTGAACTACATGCACATGCTCTAGTGCATATAAATTGGTTGAAAAATCAAATCTGTGTCCTTGGGTGCATGCAACAAATGGGAATGAATTTCAAACACCAGGGCACCGTTGATTGCCGGCAAAATGTTGAGATACTTTGTTTTTAAATTCTAGTAAATCTAAAACACGTCTAAAATTCATGAAACTTGGCATGCTACCATGGAAGGGCACCCGACATGCTGTGGTATTTTTCGTGTCCATTTTGAGAGAAGGCGCACTCGAATAATGATAGCCAAAAGGCATATTGAAAAAATAGCTTCCACTTTAATATCTCAAATGTTTGTATAATTCAAACCGTGTGCATTCAGTTAACCATTCACGTGACGCCACGTGTCTTGGTTTTGATGGCTATGCTGTGTGGACAGCTGCTTGACTGAACGAGAGGCGTGCGAGCACAGTCCGGCGCGTAGGCTCATCGGGAAGCGTACAAGCTGTTCAACGCAGGATCTGTGCATCTCTTCAACGCAAACAGTTTAGATTACGTAATTAAAGCTGCACTTCGGCGCTTAAGCCAAGAGACACTGCGATTTATCAAAATATGCAGCTAAAAATCAATAGCATTATCTTTTTTTTTCAACTAAAATTCAGTAATTAAGCATAAATTTCATTCATACTAGAGATTAAGCAGTTGTTCTCACCGGGAAATGAGACAGCCTTGGACCACCGCCCGCCTCGCTCCCATTGGTCTATATTAATGGCGCCGCCGAGCGGCCGCACCCCCCATCCTCGCCACACACACAATTCCTTTTTCCGCCTCAAGATCCTCGACACCGCTCTGAGTCCTCAAAGCCGTCAGTGTACGAGGATGCGGCCGAAGCGCCCCATCGGAGGGAGTGGTGACGCAGTCTGAATTTGGGCGATGTAATCTTTGAATTTGAACCTTGCCATATTTATGGTATTTGTTATATTGAACCGTTTCTGTTCTCTTGTCTCAATGCAAACAATTCATCTGGGTGAACCGCACGTCGTACATCGCACACACCTTGATCCGCTGATCGTTTCTTTTGTGTTTCCTAATCACAAACAGTTCATCCGAAAGTGAATCTGTATGCTGCACATCGCACACACCTTGATCCGGCCGACCGCTTATTTTGTGTTGCCTAATCACAAACAGTTCATCCGAAAGTGAACCGTATGCTGTACATCGCACACACCTTCATCTGGCTGCCCGTTTCTTTTGTTCGTCCTCATCGAAAACGGTTAATTCAACTGAACCGTATGCCCTGAATCGCACACGCAACTAAAATCTGAACCGTGTTTGATGCATCCGTCATCGCAAATGTTTTGTGCCTTTTTGACGGGTTTTTACACCACGTTAGCGATTGTGGCATCGCACACAGATTCGTCGAAGGGTCTTTGATCATAGTGTCGCTTAGCAACATCCCGCAGTAGTGGTAGTCCTTTGGCGAAGGGTGAATTGGTCTACCAAATCTCTCTGTCGCCATCGAGCACCACTGGTTCATTCTACTTTAATGTAATTCCTTCAGCAATTTTCATTCGTGCTCTGTGTCGATAGACTACCTGATCGTTATCACTCATAGTAGTTCTTCTATCATATCTGTATCTGTGTTGTTCACTCGAGTTTATTATCTCATCTCATTCATTGCATATTAATCATCCTGTTTAGCTATTCTCAATTCACCTTTGTATACCTTCCTACATATTTTTCACCATCCACATCATGTTGTATCTCATTCTACTGCATTTCTTTGCATGTTGCATTACTCTCATCATAGTTAAACCTGTCATTTCTCATGCTCGTATTGTTATCAGATTTTTCATCGAGGAATATGCGTCCGACAAAGAAGATTGATTCAGTTCATTTCCTTTGTTACTTTATTCCACTGCTTTGATTGGGATCAGTTTCAATACTTTCGAAAGAAATTTTGAATCTCCCATTCACCCCCTCCGGGTCGAGCATATACTCTCTCGCTACCTCTAGAGCAATGCGTTGGTTTTCCCTTGAAGAGGAAAGGGTGATGCAAAGAAAGCAGCCGTAAGTATTTCCTCGCTTTTTGAGAACCAAGGTATCAATCCAAGAGGAGGCCACGACCAGTCCCTCGCACCTACACAAACAAATAAAATCCTCGCAACCAACGCGATAAAGGGGTTGTCAATCCCTTCATGGTCACTTACGAAAGTGAGATCTGATAGATATGATAAGACAATATTTTTGGTATTTTTATGATAAAGATGCAAAGTAAAACAAAAGGCAATAAAAATAGCTGAGTGTTGGAAGATTAATAGGATGGAAAATAGACCCGGGGGCCATAGGTTTCACTAGTGGCTTCTCTCGAGAGCATAAGTATTACGGTGGGTAAACAAATTACTGTTGAGCAATTGATGAATTGAGCATAGTTATGAGAATATCTAGGTATGATCATGTATATAGGCATCACGTCCGACATAAGTAGACCGACTCCTGCCTGCATCTACTACTATTACTCCACACATCAACCGCTATACAAAGATGCATCTAGAGTATTAAGTTCAAAAGAACAGAGTAACGCTTTTAAGTAAGATGACATGATGTACTGTGGATAAACTCATGCAATATGATATAAACCCCATCTTGTTATCCTCGATGGAAACAATACAATACGTGCCTTTTGCTGCCCCATCATCACTGGGAAAGGACACCGCAAGATTGAACCCAAAGCTAAGCACTTCTCCCATTGCAAGAAAGATCAATCTAGTAGGCCAGACCAAACTGATAATTCGAAGAGACTTGCAAAGATAACCAATCATACATAAAAGAATTCAGAGAAGATTCAAACATTATTCATAGATAAACTTGATCATAAACCCACAATTCATCGGTCTCAACAAACACACCGCAAAAGAAGATTACATCGAATAGATCTCCACAAGAGAGGGGAGAACATTGAATTGAGATCCACAAAGAGAGAAGAAGCCATCTAGCTAATAACTATGGACCCAAGGTCTCGAGGTAAACTACTCACACATCATCGGAGAGGCTATGGTGTTGATGTAGAAGCCCTCCGTGATCGATGCCCCTTCAAGTGAGCTCCTAAAAGGCCCCAAGATGGGATCTCATGGGTACAGAAGGTTGCGGTGGTGGAATTAGGTTTTTGGCTCCGTATCTGATAGTTTGGGGGTACGTAGGTATATATAGGAGGAATAAGTACGTCGGTGGAGCAACATGGGGTGCACGAGGGTGGAGAGCGTGCCTGGGGGGGTAGGCGCACCCCCCTACCTCGTGCCTTCCTGGTTGCTTTCTTGACGTAGGGTCCAAGTCCTCTGGATCACGTTCGTTCCAAAAATCACGTTCCCGAAGGTTTCATTCCGTTTGGACTCCGCTTGATATTATTTTTCTCGCTAAACTCAAATAGGCAAAAACAAAGCAATTTGGGCCTCTCGTTAATAGGTTAGTCCCAAAAATTATATAAAAGTGTAGGATGAAGCCCAATAATGTCAAAACAGAATATAATATAGCATGGAACAATAAAAATATAAATACGTTGAGACGTATCAAGCATCCCCAAGCTTAATTCCCGTCGTCCCTCGAGTTTGTAAATGAGACAAACAGAATTTTGATGTGGAATGCTACTTAGCATAATTTCAATGTAATTCTTCTTATTGTGGCACGAATGTTCAGATTTAATATGATTCAAGATAAAAGTTTAATGTTGACATAAAACAATAATACTTCAAGCATGCTAACCAAGCAATTATGTCTTATCAAAATAACATAGCCAAAGCAAGTTATCCCTACAAAATCATATAGTCTGGCTATGCTCCATCTTCCCACACAAAATATTCATATCATGTACAACCCCGGTTTTAGCCAAGCAATTGGTTCATACTTTTTAACGCGCTTCAGCCTTTTCAACCCTTACGCAATACATGAGCGCAAGCCATGGATATAGCACTATGGTGGAATAAGGTATAATGGTAGGGGTTATGTGGGAAGACAAAAAAGGAGAAAGTCTCACATCAACGAGGCTAATCAACGGGCTATGGAGATGCCCATTAATTGATGTAAATGCAAGGAGTAGGGATTGCCATGCAACGGATGCACTAGGAGTGTGGTAAAAGGATAGTAACATTGTCCCTTCTCTCTTTTCTCTCATTTTTATTTGGGCATTTTCTCGCTTTTTATGGCCTCTTTTTTTATTTAGTCCGAGTCTCATCCCGACTTGTGGGGAATCATAGTCTCCATCATCCTTTCCTCCCTTGGGACAATGCTCTAATAATGATGATCATCACACTTTTATTTACTTACAACTCATGAATTACAATTCAATACTTAGAACAAAATATGACTTATGTGAATACTCTCCATGTGTACCGGGATATGCAATGAATCAAGAGTTACATGTATGAAAGAATTATGAATGTTGGCTTTGCCACAAATACAATCATGATCATGCAAGGCAATATGACAATGATGGAGCGTGTCATGATAAACGAAACGATGGAAAGTTGCATGGCAATATATCTCGGAATGGCTATGGGAATGCCATAATAGGTAGGTATGGTGGCTGTTTTGAGGAAGATATAAGGAGGTTTATGTGTGATAGAGCGTATCATATCACGGGGTTTGATGCACCGCTAAGTTTGCACCAACTCTCAAGGTGAGAAAGGGCAATGCACGGCATCAAGAGGCTAGAAAATTGCGGAAAGGTAAGTGTGCGATAATCCATGTACTCACATTAGTCATAAATAACTCATATACTTATTTTAAAATTTATTAGCCCTCAAGCAAAGTACTACTACGCATGCTCCTAGGGGAAGGGTTGGTAGGAGTTACATCGCTACGATCCCGATCGCTGACACAAAGGATGACAATCAATAAATACCTCATGCTCCGACTTTGTTACATAACGGTTCATCATATGTGCATGCTACGGCAATCACAAACTCCAACACAAGTATTTGTCCATTCCACAATTACTCAACTAGCACAACTATGATATTACCACCTTTATATCTCAAAACAATTATCAAGCATCAAATTTCTCATGATATTATAATTAAAGAAAATTGCCATGCTGTTTTAAGGCTCTCAAAATAATATAAGTGAAGCATGAGAGATCAATAGTTTCTATAAAACAAATCCACCACCGTGCTCTAAAATATATAAGTGAAGCACTAGAGCAAAAACTATATAGCTCAAAAGATATAAGTGAAGCACATAGAGTATTCTAATAATCAATCAAGTGTGTCTCTCTCAAAAGGTCTGTACAGCAAGTATGATTGTGGCAAACTAACAAATAAAGACTCAAATAATACAAGACACTCCAAGCAAAAACACATATGATGTGGTGAATAAAAATATAGCTCCAAGTAAAGTTACCGATGGAAGTAGATTTAAAGAGGGATGCCTTCCGGGGCATCCCCAAGCTTTGGCTTTTAGGTGTCCTTATATTATCTTGGGGTGCCATGGGCATCCCCAAGCTTAGGCTCTTCCCACTTCTTGTTCCATAATCCATCAAATCTTTTACCCAAAACTTGAAAACTTCACAACACAAAACTTAACAGAAAATCTCGTGAGCTCCGTGAGTAAAGAAAACAAAACACCAATTCAAGGTACAGTAATTAACTCATTATTTATTTATATTGGTGTTAAACCCATTGTATCCCAACTTCTATGGTTTATAAACTATTTTATTAGCCATAGATTCATCAAAATAAGCAAACAACACACCTAAAAACAGAATCTGTCAAAAACAGTAACAGTCTGTAGTAATCTGTAACTAACGCAAACTTCTGGAACTCCAAAAATTCAGCCAAAATAGGAAGACCTATACAATGTTTTTATTGATCAGCAGAAATTAGAATCAATATTTTATCACGTTCTGGTGATTTTTAACAATTATTTTCGTGAACAGAAAGTTTCTGGAATTTTCAGCAAGATCAAATAACTATCATCCAAGAAGATCCTATAGGTTCAACTTGGAACAAACACTAATAAAAACATAAAAAACAAATCTAACTAGAGGCTAGATCAAATATTATTTGCTAAAAAGCAAGGATAAATATTGGGTTGTCTCCCAAAAAGCGCTTTTCTTTAAAGCCTTTTTAGCTAGGCATAGATAATTTTAATGATGCTCACATGAAAGACAAGAATGAAGCGCAAAGAGAGCATCATAAAACACATGACAAACACATCTAAGTCTAACATACTTCCTATGCATAGGCATATTATAAGCAAACAAATTTGCAAGGCAAGCAAAACTATCATATGCAAGGAAGAAAAAAGTGACGATAGCAATCTCAACATGAAGAGAGGTAATTTAGTAACATGAAAACTTCTACAACCATATTTTTCCTCTCTCATAATAATTACATGTAGGATCATAAGCAAATTCAACAATATAGCTATCAAATAACATATTCTCAACACGATCCACATGCATGCAAAGTTGACACTCTTCCGAAATAGTGGGATTAATATTAACTAAAGTCATGACCTCTCCAAACCCACTTTTATCTAAAACTTCATAAGATTGAATATTCTCCAAATATGTGGGATCTAAAATTGACACTCTTCCAAACCCACTTTCAATATTATTGCAAACATTATTATCAATCTCATATTCATCATGGGGATTAAATAAAATTTCAAGATCATAAGAAGAATCTCCCCAATCATGATCATTGCAACAAGTAGTAGACATAGCAAAACTAGCATCCCCAAGCTTAGGGTTTTGCATATTATTAGCACAATTGACATCAATAGAATTTATAGTAAAATCATTTCAATCATGCTTTTTATTCAAGGAGCTATCAAGTATGGGTGCAATAGCAACGATCTCATGTTTAACATAAGGAACTATAGCAAATTCATCTTCATAAATATTGGCATCATGGCCACAAGAAGCATCATGTTCATCAAGGATATTTCAATCAAATCATCGAATCTTCATTATCTATAGATTCATGCATATCATTTTTTTCTTCCAAAGCAACGGTCATTCTTTCAATAAATTCTTGGACATAGACATTATGAGCAAAGTTTTCATTGCAATATTTAAGTATGACGGAATTTTCAGATTTGTTGAGAGTAAAATCATACTTTTCAATCAAAGAAGCAACTTCATGAGCACTCCTTAAAACGACAAATTCTTCAATTTGTTCGATATCATAGTAACTATAAACACCCTTTGCATAAGAATATAAGATTTCATTATCATTGAACTCACATAGGTAGGGAAAGTGTTTTTTAGGGTTCTTAGAGCAACAAGTAAAATCACAAATTTCACAAAGATTCCAAGCATAGCATAACAAAATATTTATATGATACCATAAGAGCTTCCCTTTTTCAGACAAACGATGACGCACAAAATGAGCATGCTCATCTAAAGATTTCCCATCAACTAGGCTAGTCGGGGTTTCAAAGACGAGAGCATAAGGATCAAGATGATCCAAGTAGAACACTTTAAGTGGATCCATAACAATAGATTTTTAGCAAGCAAAGATGCAAACAAATAGAAGGCACATGGACGCACAAACAAAAGACATACGGGAAGAAGGCGAATAAAACGGCAAGGGTGAAGTGGGGGAGAGGAAAACGAGAGGCAAATGGAAAATAATGTAATGCGGGAGATAAGGGTTTGTGATGGGTACTTGGTATGTTGACTTTTGCGCAGACTCCCCGGCAATGGCGCCAGAAATGGCTCGTTGTCGGGAGTCAAATCTTGACTTGACTTGGTGTAGGCCTCCCTAAGAACGGCGCTTTAAATCCTTCTTGCTACCTCTTGAGCATCGCGTTGGTTTTCCCTTGAAGAGGAAAGGGTGATGCAATAAAGCAGCGTAAGTATTTCAAATAGTTTTTGAGAACCAAGGTATCAATTTAGTAGGAGGCCACGACGAGTCCCTCACACCTACACAAACAAATAAAATCCTCGCAACCAACGCGATAAAGGGGTTGTCAATCCCTTCACGGTCACTTACTTAAAGTGAGATCTGATAGATATGATAAGACAATATTTTTGGTATTTTTATGATAAAGATGCAAAGTAAAATAAAAGGCCATAAAAATAGCTAAGTGTTGGAAGATTAATAGGATGGAAAATAGACCCGGGGGCCATAGGTTTCACTAGTGGCTTCTCTCGAGAGCATAAGTATTACGGTGGGTAAACAAATTACTGTTGAGCAATTAATGTAATCGAGCATACTTATGAGAATATCTAGGTATGATAATGTATATAGGCATCATGTCCATGTATAAGTAGACCGACTCCTGCCTGCATCTACTACTATTACTCCACACATCGACCTCTATCCAGCATGCATCTAGAGTATTAAGTTCAAAAGAACAGAGTAACTCTTTAAGTAAGATGACATGATGTACAGGGATAAACTCATGCAATATGATATAAACCCCATCTTGTTATCCTCGATGGAAACAATACAATACGTGCCTTGCTGCCCCTAATCACACCGGGAAAGGACACCGCAAGATTTAACCCAAAGCTAAGCACTTCTCCCATTGCAAGAAAGATCAATCTAGTAGGCCAAACCAAACTGATAATTCGAAGAGACTTGCAAAGATAACCAATCATACATAAAGAATTCAGAGAAGATTCAAATATTGTTCATAGATAAATTTGATCATAAACCCACAATTCATCGGTCTCAACAAACACACCGCAAAAGAATATTACATTGAATAGATCTCCACAAGAGAGGGGGAGAACATTGTATTGAGATCCAAAAAGAGAGAAGAAGCCATCTAGCTAATAACTATGGACCCGAAGGTCCGAGGTAAACTACTCACACATCATCGGAGATGCTATGGTGTTGATGTAGTAGCCCTCCATGATCGATGCCCCTCCCATGAGCTCCTAAAAGGCCCCAAGATGGGATCTCACGGCATGTAAGGTTGCGGCGGTGGAATTAGGCTTTGGTCTGTGATTCCGGTAGTTTGGGGGTATGTAGGTATATATAGGAGGAAGAAGTACGCCGGTGGAGCAATGTGGGGCCCACGAGGGTGGAGGGCGCTACTGGGGTAGGTGCGCCTCACCTCGTGGCCTTCCTGGTTGCTTTCTTGACGAGGGTCCAAGTCCTCTCGGATCACGCTTCGCTCCAAAAATCATGTTCCCGGAAGGTTTCATTCCGCTGACTCATGGATATTCTTTTTTGCGTAAACTCAAATAGGCAAAAAACAACAATTCGGCTGGGCCTCCGTTAATAGGTTAGTCCCAGTAATAATATAAAAGTGTATAATAAAGCCCAATAACGCATAAAACAGAATATAATATAGCATTGAACAATAAAAAATTATAGATACGTTGGAGACGTATCACTCTCCGTCCTAACAATTGGTATCAGAGCAGGTTCTCCCTGTCTCTGCTTATTAAAGGTCTAACGTCTTTGGAGTTTTGAGTATGTTGTTTGCAGGTAGATCCTCGACTGGAAGATTTCCTATCTTTGATAGAAATGACTATCTTGACTAGAAGGAACGATGAGAATCAGAATTCAAGCAATCAACTTTGATCTGTGGCAGATTGTGAAAAATGGATACACCATTCAGCAACCAGAAGATCTGACCTCTGATGACAAAGCAAATCTGCAGCTAGATGCTCAAGCAAAAGCCATTATCCGTGGAAAGTATCTTGAAGAACGCTTTTATTCGGTTATGAAAGTCGGACACCGCAGCAACTCTGGGATGCCATTAAAATGTCCACGAGGAATTCATTGCCGCATTGTGTCCACACACTCAAATGCTTCGTGCCATGTTTGCTGGTTTTATAAGTCTATGAAAGGAAAGTGCTATGGAACTCACTGATCGATTCACAAACATTGTCTAAAGACTTCATCAACGAGGAGTGACTGATATCACCGATAGAGATGTTGTCAACAAGCTACTGAGCGCTCTTGATCCATCCTTCAATTCCATCATAGCAAAAATCAAGAAAATACCAGACTATGAAGGACTTCACTATGTGAGGTCATGACGTTGTTATCAATTCATGAAGAAAAGATGGAGCTTGAAAATGCAGATCAAGATTCTTCCTCATAAGGTGAAGGAGAAATCCTCTCACACTATGGCAGTTCAGAAGAAGAAGAAGGTGTTGAGAATCAACAAACGATCACAAGGGAACTTGAAATGCTCACCCAAAGGCTAAGTGAACTCAGAAGGGAAAATCTCCACCTCACAAATGATGACGAACTTGACGTGCCTGAATCATCAAGAAGAAGATTGCCTCTGAAAGAGATGAAGTGCTTCAAGTGCAAACAACTCGGCCATCTCATTGCAAACTATTCCTGCTAGGAAGGAAAACCTAGCAACAGATGGAAATACCTTCACTATAGTGGATTCACACTAATGGATCGTCATACTAAGCTCTCAAAGAAAAATGAACCATCCTCATCTTCTTCGACGAGATCAATCACTGACTTAAAAGCAAGAGCAACCATCGAATCAAATACGAAGAGAATATCACGGCTGAATAGAGCATGTGTTGATATAACCCTGGACTCTGAAGATGAGGCAACAGACTCTGAATCAGATGATGAAGAATCTCAAAGAAGAATAGAAGGAGTAATACCTTCATTGCCTATGAATCATCAGAAGATTCATTCGATTCAAATGCTGCTGATGATGTTTCAAGTGATGATGAACCAATTGCATTTTGTCTCATGGCAAAATCGTCTAAGGATCAGGTATGAGCAAAACACCAAAAATCCATGAATGGATATTCTCCTGAATACATTGCCTATGCTAAACTGGTTAAGATGGCTAAATCTCAACAAGATGAACTGGAAATGCTTGAGAGAAATCTAAGGAAAACCGAAGGATTGCTGGTTAAAGAGATGGAGAAGAATCAAAAGTTGATCGAAGAGCAAGATGCTTTTTCTTCAACTATTGATGATCTTACCAATCGATATGATCCCCTTACAATGCATTTATAGTTTATCATATGAACTCCTTAACAGGAATCAAGAACGCATGTCACTGAAAGAATCTCATAATGAGCCGGTGTTAGAAAAAGCTTCTCTCTTCACCAAGCAATCTAATCGTCTTCCTGATGATTTTCCCCTCCATTCTTAAAATGTATTGAGCGTAATAATGCTATTTCACATGCTGAAACCTCTAGTGCTATCATCAAGAAAATTGCAGCAGTTACGAATGATAACTCTAACCCCTCTTCTGAGGAATATGCTGCTATTGCTGATGAAAATTGCAGGCTAAAGGACTTGCTTGAGACAGGGGTGCTAAGAAGCCTATAAAGGCATAAAACCCTATGTGATGTGCTCAAGAAGTCAATACTGCATATAAATCCTCGAAAGGAAGGATTGGGTTTTGAAAGGAAACTCAACATTGATGGAACTTACCGGACTCCCGAGCAATATCCTTGAACGAGTTGGGTTCTTGCTACTAGAAAAACACTCAAAACTGCAACTCGCTGTCAGATATGATTCTTCCATTCCTGCCATTTCTAATGAGTCTGATGACTCTAATTACAAATTGTTCAAACAATAGAATGGTAAGGTTTTCGCCAATATATTGGGACTAAGTGCAGGTCTAGTTCACCCAAGAAGCAAATCGGGTAAATAAATGCATCATTAAAAAGTTGTATGTCATTGCTAACTTGAACACGCAGAGCAATTCTCTTCGAGACAATGATTATCATTCGCAGAATGGTTCAGTAAAATTCTCGAATGGGTATAGATCAAACCTTTGATGTATGAGTACATGTGTACCTATTCAAATAATTACACTCATGTCTCTGTAAATAACTTCAATGCTTATTTATATGATTACTCTCGAAGTGCACAGGTGTCTCACGAATGTCGTCGAAAGAATGCTACTGCTCAAATGAAGAAAATGAGGTCCTCGTTTCCCACGCAAGTGTGGGTTGCAAAAAAGAACTAGCCCTTCTTGTAGGTGTTATCTCAGGGATTTTCATCATACTTCTTTTAACCTGAGATCCATTGTAGGTGCTAGTTCATTGTGTTTTCTTTCGTATCTTTCTGGTCGCTTATGCTTATGCTCGTCCAGATGTCAATTGAGGCCCGAAGTGTTCAAATCTGCAGCTATGCACTAATATGTTGTCTTCATTTGCAGATACTAGCAGGCCCGAAAGTAGAAAATGTTTGGGAATATACCAATCCCATTGAATGCCTTGATCTTCATCTCACAGAAATTACTTTTAACGAAAGTACCGAGGCACCACACCAGAAATTAAATTCGCAAGGTTCTTTGTTGAGAAAGCAAGGTTGCTCAAGGTAATGAGGTTTGCCCATATTTATCAAAGCAGAAGTGAATGGATTGCTAAAGAGTGCAGGCGTCTACAACTGAATGGAAAAGGCTCTGAACAAGCTGAATTTCAGTTTGTAACTTCATATGACAGATTATTCGGAAGTCACTGTATCGAGCCGCCATATCACTTCTCGGTGGCTGATCCTTTCGCTGAAATAATTCATGAAGAAGATTCCGAAGAAGATGAATTTTATGTGTCTGAATAGTTTGAACCTTGTAATCTTTGAATTTGAACGTTACAATATTTATGGTATTTGTTATATAAACGTAATTGGATGTTTAGTTTGGTTTGCAATCATGTCCTGTTATAAGTATATATATGTTTTTCTTCTGTACACAGAGCATAGATGTTGTGCAGATAGAGCATATCACATCGCACATGGACCACACTAGGGAGCCCGTCGGTGATGAATTCATCAATCGCAAACGGTTGTATACCAGCAAGTGTTTGCCCACAACACACATGGCTTATTCCATCACAAACAACTCGGATGGATCAACTGTATGTCATGTATCGCACATTGTCAAAAAGTAATGCGGTAGACCTTCTTTAACATGTCTTAAAAAACAAGGACTCGAGGTTAATTTATCGATGGGATGGATCATAGAGGTCTTTAATTTGACCTCTATGATCCATCCCATCAGTTAACTTAACATCAAAACAACTTCCCATCCAGTCACCCATCCAATGGCTGCTCCAGCCTGAGCATAATTAACTTGAGAGTTCTCTTAGATGAGCTATTGGTTGAACAGCTAGTCCCTGCTTATATAGGATGCCTCTTCGCATCCTTATGGCGTACCCGGATGACCGCCCGTCGCCCAATGGCCAATAGATGTTGTGTAGACAGAGCATATCACATCACACACAGACCACACTAGGGAACCCGTTGGTGATGAATTCATCAATCGCAAACGGTTGTATACTAGCAAGCGTTTGCCCACAACACACACGACTTATTCCACCACAAACGGCTCGAATGGATCAACTGTATATCACGTATCGCACACGCAATTCCTATCTGATTGATTCGCGGCTTGATGTCTCTCGCCATCGCTTGAACAGTTCGCCTTATTTGCCACGTATCACTATGCCGCCTCTTCTCGCTGGCCCTCGGCGCACTCTTGCCGCCGTTAGGCGCCATTTGCGTTCTCGCTCGCGCGTCCGTCGGGCGCTCGCCGCGATACCTCCACGTGCTCGGCATGTGGACAACTTTTCCTTGCGTGTTCAACTGCTATATGCATATATATGATTGTTCGACGGATTGGGGCTTGCGATGATCACGCCGGGGCCCATATGCATGCGGTTGCACCGCGGCCTCGCCACGATGTAGTTACGCGGCGGCACGATGGAGTTACGCGCTGCAAATTAGAACTGCCATCCGGCATGCGGATATTCCAGACGCCTGGTTTCCCTTTAATTCCCGCGGCCATTATAACCTTAGTCTCTTCAACCATTCGATCGCGCCCCACAACACAACAAGCACACCCACGACGACACATAGAGAGGGGATGTCTAGCGGTGCTCCAATGGAGTTTGGCAAGCATAAAGTGGAGACCCACGCGAGGGAGACGGATCTCTCGGTGGTGTACACCATCGGCCCAGCCGTGGTGGACGACTACATCAACACCGTTGAGCAGTTGCTTGCTCGAGACAAGTACAAGGTGGTCGACATCGACCTCCAGTACACCGGCGGTCGTCCCAACATAGATCAGAAGGTTGTCGTCGCCCAGTTGTGCATGCACAACCATGTCCTCATCTACCACTACTGCATGGCCACAAAGCCTTGCGACCGTTTTGCCAGGTTTGTCAACAGCACCCACTACAAGTTCGCTATGGTGGATACCACCGACGATGTAAAAGTGCTCAGCGTTATGGGCTTGGCCTGCAAGAACCTTGTCAAAATCTATGGCCACTACCAGGTCTGGAGCAGCATGAAGAAGGACTCCCTTGTTGAACTCGCCGCCATCATCGACCCCTACTACAAAAGATGAAGAAGGATGCCAATGTAACACGCCCGTATTCCCGCACGGGCCCGGTGCGGCAAATCGGATGAACCTCTCACCTCAGGTTTGTGGCCAAGAGCGGTACACATGCTACGAGATGCACAGGTGGATTATTGACATGAGGAAGTGCCTCCTTTCCAAAATCGACGAGGTCCGGATCGAGCCACCAGAGAGCAAGGAGGCAAGCGCCACAAGAAGTAGATGATGATCGATGATCGCTTATCCTAGTTAATCATGCATGTAATATATAGTTACTTTGGTGTGTGCAAATGTCATGTGTGTAGTAGCCACCTATGTAATTATGCATGTAATAGTTTACTTTGGTGTGTAAATGCCATGTGTGTAGTAGCCACCTATGTAATTGGATGTTTAATTTGGTTATGCAACCATGTCCTTGTAAGTGTATATATATATGTCGTTGTTCTGTATGCAATCCCATCGCACAACACACACGTCTTATTAGCAGCAATCGTCTGTGTTATTATCGATCTTCGCACACATTTCTGATTACAGACCTGTTTGCCGCATATCACACACAACTTGTTAAATTGAACTGCTTTATTCTCTTGGCTCAACGCCAACAGTTCATCCGAAAGGGAACCGTATGCCGTATATCGCACACACCTTGATCTGGCTGACTTTTTCTTTTGTGTTGCTTAATCACAAACAGTTCATCCGAGTGAACCATATCTATATATCGCACACACCTTCATCTGGCTGCCCGTTTCTGTTCTTCTGCCTCATCGCAAATAGTTCATTGAACTGAACTGTATGCCCCACATCGCACACACAACTAAATTCTAAACCGTGTTTGATGTATCCGCCATCGCAAAACATTTCACATATTTTTGACTTTTTACATCACCGCTATGCATTAGTACATCGCATAGTTTCGCCAAAGGGTCTCTAATCGTAGTATCGCTGTTAGCAGCATCCTGCAGTAGTGGCATGGTGGGCGAAGCGGTCGGGCGAGGTAGTGGAATCCGCCAAACGGGCAGCCCACAGTACAGACGACACCGTGGCCAGAGCTTTACAAGCCTCTGTACTATTACGCCGCCAAGCAGCTCACAAACCGCGCTGGTACGGTTCGTTATATCGTTGATGAATGCGTAGCCATTCTTCTCCGAGTATTCTTCGTCCTAGCACGTCCGGGTGAGGACAGCGTATGGAGAGCGTATGGGTGCCCGCGACTGTTTGTTGCAATGCCGAGAGCGGGAGCCAGTGTACAACGCGAACAGGGAGATGCTCGATATCATCCACGCACGCAAGGCGAGGGAGGAGGAGGGGGGCTATGAGAATGGGCAGGTGGAAGACTCGGATCCCACCCAGTCCGGCAACTACCAGCAGCAGCAGTCCTACACCCAGACCGGCGATGGCACACAACAACATCATCATTGGGCCACCGGAGAGCAGCATCCGGAGGGGGGCAAGAGGAGGACGATGGCGACGACGATGATCCGGATGATACAACCGCGATCTGAAGAAGAAGGGCAGAGGAGAAAGCTTAAACATGCGAGAGGACGAAGCTGCCAGCGACAGATGGTTGGCCACTAGTCTCGATCCGGGTCCATGGCACGGAGCAAAAGGGCACAACGCTTTGAAGGAACATTCACATATGGTTCCATGAGGAGATGCATTACGCGCCTAATCTGGACGCCTTGATCCGCAACCATGAGTGGAAGTCCCCAACCATCGATGGTACACCATCCAATAGGCCGCTCCAAGTATTGCAGACACTTGAAGCGTCTTATCACACAATGGCCTAGCAGTGCATAAATCACCGAGCAAGTAAGTTAATCACTAGCCGACTAGCTGAGTATGCTTTAGTTTTGTTGATCATTAGCCGGATATGTTTTAGTTTTGTTGATCACTAGCCGAATATGCTTTAGTTTTGCTGATCACTAGTCGAAGATGTATTGTTTTGTTGCTCACTAGACGGATATGCATTGTTTCACTTTGTAGCCTACTCTCGTGCTTGTGTGGCGTACAAGAAGTTGAAGAAGAGGTCATTGCTGGCCAGGCCTTCTCCGACAACTTGGCGACCTTCTTCATGAGGATCCCCGCCTGTATCTTCTCTCTTTTCCGGAGAGTTTGAGTGACCAGCCATTGTGCTAGTTGGTTGGTGCAAGGGAGTAGGGAGGTAGAGCAGCCGGTCTGGCCTTTAGTTAAGGGCTCGACGCAGTAGAACCATGTCGATGTCCAAACCTTCACTATTTCAGGCCACTTCGTGTCTAAGTAGCCCGATCTCCTCTTCTCCTGGATGGCAAGGGCACCGTAGGTTTGCATCACATCCTTTGTCACCGTATGGGGCTTGGCATAGAAGATGGATTTGAAAATGCCCAATTTGGTGGGACACTGAGGAACGCCTCACACAAAGTGATGAAGTTCGCGAGGTGCGACACCTCGTTGGAAGTTGGGCCTAGGAGTACGTGAGGAGCTCGCAGAGAAACTGATGGATTGGGAGGACAAGCACAAGAAAGACGTGAAGATCACCTGCTCATTTGGGCGCAGAGCCGACGCCTGCTCCCCAGCCTCCGCTAGCTGCCAACTGGTCTTCGGGAGCCGACCGTCATGGATATACCGCTTGAGGACTTGCTCCATCATCACAGAAGGAAGCCAACCACCATGCTCCCTCTCGCCAGCAGCCGCGACGGCAGTCCTGAGGAGTTCGCCAGATTTCTGGTCAGTCGGATCACCTAAGCTGAGGAGTCCTCTCTCAAAAAAAGTCAAAGGAGGTCTAACAACAGGCAAAAATCACGACGTGACAAATCAGGACATTCACAAATCACAATGATGAATTTTGATGATTCAACTTCCAGTAAAGATAAGTATTCAGTCAGCTCAAGGAGCTCGCATCAATTCGACTGCGAGGGCCAGTCCCGAGACTAGAAATTTGTGCGTCTGGCACAATGATAATCTTAGTGCAAAGCATTCAATGAAAAACTGAGTGAAACAACAATTGTCGCAAATTCGCTCTGTGTAGAGCAAAAGCAAGGAGCGCCCATGTCATCCCCCATGGCACAAGTAGGATTTCTCCCTGGAAAACTGAATGCGTGGTTGCACAAAAGAAAGGTGTCTGATTGATGCTCCATGCAAAGGATATTTACTGGGGAAACCTGATCAGATCAGGCCTAGGCGTCTCAGACCACCACTTGGCATTTTTATGATACACCCATAGTCGGGCCACGAGCCATTCTCGCCCAGAGAGATCCAATAATACGGGTATTTCACCAAGTTTTTTTACAGATTGCTCGCCATTCACCTCCAAGAGGTATGATCAAAAGAGTCCACCGAGGTCTCTCAGACGACCAACCAGTAGCACAATGAGTCCTTTAAACAGCCGGAATTCAACCTGATAATGGACATCCGATTTTAGCAATGAGAACTCGATGTGCTCTGGGGCTACTGACGGGGTATACCTAAGGGATATGCCCAGGTGCATATATGGACCAACCTAAGGCTCAAGCTAATCAAGAATATGGTCTAGAAGACAATGGGGCCATGGGGCTACAAACTAGGCCGATCGAAGATGTAGCCCATGGCATCAGATACCGTGAGGGCACTCATGAGGGGACCAAGTGCTCACAGTCCGATAGTGAGCCCTCCGAGGGACGAGACCCGTAGTCCGCCACCAGGAAGGGCGGGAGCAATCAGCCACACCATAGAATTCCATGCCCCAACGATGTAATCAATATCAACGCCATTCAGTGGTACTGTAAAATAGTTAAATCTGGGCAGTTACCAGTAGTAATAGCCATGATCAGTCGGTCATGCTTATGGCCTTCAATAGCATTAATACCAGCCCATTAGGGCACTGCTCCTGATGTACTCTATATAAGTCGGGAAAAGGGCACCAAGCTGAGGGTTGAACTCTCTCACATTGTAACCTACACCAAGAGCAAAGAGCAGCAAAGGAGTAGGGTATTGCCTCCATCGAAAAAGGGCCTGGACCTGTATAAATCCTTCAGCGTGCTCCCCACCCTACTAAATGATAGATACGATGCATGTACATACACACACCCTCAGTATTGTCAGTATTATATCCACGACAATTGGTATAAGCATCTGTTAGAAACCTAGAGCGACACATCTTTTCCAATCACTTTGGAGTAGCTCAGCAGATTAAAAGCATAAAATCTTTTTTGGTTGGTGGCACATGACATGGTTAACACATAAGATATGCTGATAAGAAGATGGATGCATCTAGACGATCACTTCTGCCCAAACTATGGCCAACGGCCTGAAGAAACTCTGATGCATCTGCTTTGGGACTGCAACTTTCCACAGAGATGTTGGACGATTTTCATCCCCACCGAACAGAGAGGTACTTATGCATTTGAAGAAACCATGTTTGCTAAGGCAGAGTTGCCTCCTCATTTTTGTTTGAAAGTGGTCAGTGTCAGGAAGCCGAGTATTTGGATTTAGAGAAATGGTCAAGTTTTTAGAAATATACAACCAACTGTTCAGAATTGGAAATTCACTCAAGGAAGATTTGCAACTTCTTAAGATAAAGTTGAAGGATAAGTATTCAGGAGAGTTTCAAAGTGGATCGCAAAAAAATTCTAATACAATGATGATCATGTTCCCAAAACTGGTGTTGGTTAAGCTATGGTGTTGTACTCATGTAGGAATTTTTGCTTACCCCTTTTCCCTTTTTCTCCTACCTCCATTGTAACATACTACTTATACTGTTTTAGTGGTCCCTTCATATTTTATGCCAAATTTTGTTAGACGAATAAGCCATGCGTCTGGGGCGTCGATGCGTGTGTGTGTGTGCTAGTACGTGTATGTGCGCTGTGTAGGTTGCTTAGTCAGCTGAGAGAAAGCGGTGTGCTTGCGCCGGGCGCTGGACCCGTGGGCGTGCGTTGCGTGCGCTTGTGGACGCAAAAACTGTGGAGCGCTGGGCGTGGAGTACTTGAGAGCTAGGTGGTTAGCGACGCATGGGAAGCGGCGCGCGGGTCGATTGGGCATGCGGGTCGCGCGTGTTGCCCAGCAAAAGCATAGGGGCTGCTACCATTGGCTACAAAACTGGATGCTCTCAGAATCAGACGTGATGCATTGTGTTTTGAGCTCGTGCTCAGGAAATACATAACGAGGCCGTTAAAGGCGGCTGCGGGTGTTCGAACGCCGGTAAAACTACCTGTGCCTTCGCTTCCTCCTTCTTCCGCCTTCTTCTTTGCTGGTTTGAGCCATAGAGAGAGAGAGAGAGAGAGAGAGAGGCAGCAGCTAGGGCAGTCTAGAGCTAGGGTAGACACCAACAATTGATATACAGTAGCTTTTGGTTCGGGCGATCACCGACGACTCATGGCGCTGGCCCCACACGGCGGTGGCGCTGGCGGATCGGGCGCCGATGGCGTATGCCGATGCTCACGGTGGACAACTACACCGTCTGGGCGATCAAGGCGCAGCCATCCTCGACGGCACACCGTGGTGGGAGGCGGGCGCCCGGCGGCGCGGCGGTGAACGCGCTGGAAGGACAAGACGGCACGCTGCGTTGTTGCTCGGAGCGCTGCCGGAGGACGTGTATGTGTCGACGAAGCTTCACCGCTGTGGAGGTATGGGACTCCTTTGAAGGTGAGGTTCGCCGGCGCTTGATCGGGTCCGCCGGCGCGGTTGGCGACGCTGCGCGACAATTCGACCGCTGGAAGATGGCGGACGGGCGAGGAGCTCGACGTGTACGGGCGGAGGCTCGGCGCGATGGCGGCGAGGTATGCCAACCTCGGGAGACGCTGGGCGGCAGCCCTCGCCAAGAAGCTGCTGGATACGGTGTCGGATCGGCTCTTCCCGCTGTCGCAGTATCGAAACAGTTCCACGACGCGGACGACGGTGGCGTTCGACGAAGCGCCGGGCGGCTGGCGCTGCTCGACGAGCGGGTTCGGGCGCCGTGGACAAGACGGTGGCGGCGCGGGGTGAGCAGCTGCTCATGACGGCGGGCGCAGTGGGCAGCGCGAGCTGCCGATACAGCGGTGCTTTCGAGACGACGACGACGGCAAGAGTGTGGCGCCGAGCAGCGGCGGAACCAGCGCTGGCGCTACCTAAGTGCAGCGAAAGCGTGGCCACTTCAAGAGAGACTGCCCCAAGCTGCGGAGGGAGCCGACGGGAGCACGCGCTGGCGGACGTCAGTCGGAGTCGAAGACGGCGGACTTTCTAGGCCGCGCTTAGGGGGTGAATGTTAGACGAATAAGCCGCGGGCGTCCGGGGCCATGTGTGTGTGTGTGCTAGTACGCGTGAGCGTGCGCATGTGTAGGTTGCTTAGTCAGCTGCGTGGGGGTGTGGCGCGCCGGTGTTGACCCGATGGCGATGCCGCTGCCAGTATGTGCACGGCGGATACAGAAACTGTGGAGCGCGGGGCGGAGTACGTGAGAGCTAGGTGGTTAGCGACGACATGTGAAGCTGAAGCTGCGCTGGTCGTTGGGCATGTGGGTCGCGCGTGTTGCTCCAGCAAAAGCGTAGGGGCTGCATTGCCGCTGGCTACAAAACTGGATGCTCTCAAAATCGCATCGTGATGCGTTGTGTTTTGAGTTCGTGCTCAGAAAATACATAACGAGGCCGTTCAGGCGGCTCACGGGTGTTCGAGCGCCCGGTAAAACTACCTACGCCTTCTGTTTCCTCCTTCCGTCTTCTTCGCTGGTTTGAGCCATAGAGAGAGAGAGGCAGCAGCTAGGGCAGTCTAAAGCTAGGTAGACACCAACAAATTTGACCATATATTTAAACTAACAAAATATTAATGCATGCCACCTAATATTATGCTGAATTCATATTTGAAATGTAGATTTTAATAATAATATTTTTGCTATGTATAATTTATATTTTATTAATTAAACCATCAAAATAGGATCCTATACAAGGATTAATAAAACCAGGACAGACGCAGTGTTGTTTATAGTCGTGAAAACTTTTTTTTGCGGATTATAGTCATGAAAACTTACTGTAGAACAATTGTGTGCGGCTATCCCTGCTTAGATTATTGCCTAGGCAGCTATCAAAAATGTATACCAGCTTTGACATAATGCATGCATGTGTAGTTTGACTCGTTAAGCTAAGATATCGTTAACCTCGCTACCACATTTCCGTTGGAAAACAAAACAAGCTGATACATTGTACTTACAAATTTGAACGAGCGGATACGTTCACGTCACTGAGCTGATTGGTCACTGAGCTCAGTTAGGTGCCACACAGCTGGCACTGTGATGGATGTAGATGCATATCCACGTACGCATGCATGCATATGCATTTGTCAACGCCCTGGATTTGGGACATCACACATAAAACTGCGCCGGATGAAACAAAGTAGCTAGGCGAAAACCTAGAGTCTATGTGTTATCGTGAAGCTATGATATTCCTCTCTATATATATTATCTTATTTTTTTGAGGGAATATATATTATCTTGTTGACGTCAACGGATAGTTTAACTTTTGTCTACTTGTTGTCATGGCCAGAGTTGAAACTGTCTAATCGTCTTAATTAATTAATTTTGTACCCAAATGTGCGTGTCCATTTTCCTTGGCTGTTGACTGTTGCGTGAATTATCTATATCTTTGTTGTAAGTCGCATGTAGTTACTATAGCTACGTACTTGCCTCTGTGAGAATGCATACGTATGATGTGGTAATGCCCATTGTTTTGTCTAATACTGCTTGACGAGCTTTTGAGACTACGTCTCCTTTCTGGACAAAAAGTCATACAGGCTGGCTTATATGTACTACCTCCGCTTTTTATTTACTTTACATATTAGACTTGACTGAAGTCAAATTTTGTAAAGTTTGGACCAATTTTATAGAAAACAATATAGCACATTTATCATAATAAATCTATACGATGTGAAATTACATTAAATAATAAATCTAATGTTGTTGATTTGTTATTGTATATATTAATATTTTTGTTTATAAACTTGGTCAAAGTTTGTAAAGCTTGACTTTGACCAAAGCTAATATGCTAACTAAATAAAAACGGAGGGAGTACTAAAAAACTAAGATTGACCATACGTAATAGCTTTTTTTAGTGGCTTTGGCATCATTCAGTCCAAATGCTCAAATCAAACAACCATAACATCACATAGTCGGCCATCAAGGCAGGGACAACAAAAATATATAAGAACTCCTCAAACAACAAAATTATACAAATTGACGATCGAGAGAACCGAGACTATGTACAGTTGTTTGACGAACGACTAGAGGGTTGATTGATCGATTATGAGATCATGAATGTAACATATGAAAGACTAACTTCAAAGAACTAGAGGTATACCAGCATGTTTCATTACTCATCGCCTCTCTTCGCTAGCTAGATATGCACAACACCATTACAATTACAAATGCTTGTGGATGCAGCCAGAAGATTGAAAAACTCGATAAAAGGGACATGAGAAAGTACTAAGAGAAGACATTAAAATTATTATGGTGCGTTATATTTCTTTCTAGAAACACAAAGCTTAAGAAATGACGATTAAAACAAGAGAAGAAACATCATGAAAAATATATGAAACTTGGAACACGAAGGATCAAATGGCGATTCATGGCCTTTTAGGACTTTCTGAGAGAGGCAGAGGGATTGCAAATTCCTGCCAATTGTTTCCAATGTTCACGACTTACCTATAAAATTCTGCAAAGGTGCCCCCAAATTCTGCAAAATATTTCCGAGGTCATTTATGACTCCATAAATTTATTGATGTGTTATATTCCTGAAAGGGTAACAACTAGAATCCCACGGAATATATCTTAGAGTTGAAATTGAGCCTACGGGAGGCAGCAGTAGCACACCCATGAAGGAAGAGCCAGAGATAACAATGAAGATTGCCACCAGTGGTCATGGGGATTCATAGGACCAAGATGTTACGCCGCCCTTTCCTTGGCTGTTAGTGATATGTTCTAGCCATCGCCGACAAGCATCATAAAGCTTGTCAAGTGTCCTTCGACTCCAACCGCTGAAGAAAACCAATACATCGAGAGAAGCTCTCAAGATTTTACCTTGACCCAAAGGCACAAAGAAGATTACGATACTTCCTACTCAAGCGAGTCTTGTTGAGGGAATAAAAAATTATAAAGGGGTACCACCCCATGCCTACATGGCAAACTAAAAGGATCGAGATGGCCCTAGAGGGAAGGTGAATATGTACAATTACAAATTTTAAGGTAGAAACTTTAGGCAAATGCGAAATATAAAGTTGAGCCTAAACAATTGGTGGGGGTGAGATTACAAGTCCAATAATAATGGATTGAACAACTTAATTATTGCAAGGTCATGACCAAAGTAAACCACAAGTAGGGAGCTAGGATTGAGATACCCCGACGCCACGATGAGAGGTGATGTATCCCGATGTTCACCTCCTTGGAGGGAAGCTAGGGTATGTTTGGTTGGGGCACCAACTATCTATGGAAAGTGAATAGTTCCATTCAGAGGAACGGGTCTATTCCTCCTATGTTTGGTAGGAGCAAAAGAGCAAAACGGGTTGGTTATGTTTCGTGTTTGATGGAAGCATGGAATGAAAATGGTATGACATATAAATTCAAAATTTTGATAGCATTTCGCTTATATTTTCAATAAAGACAACATAACAATATATATTGACAAGCTTAACATATAAAATGACAACACACATAACACAAGCTTTCCAACAGCAGGTGCACATATAGTTAACACAGCTGGACATGCCAGTACATGTGTGTAGTTCATATACTAAATTCCCAAAAAGCAAACTAAAGTGCAATAGAGTCATACATGTCAAGTTCACATACTTGACAGCCACACATGTCAAGTTCACATACGAAATCTCGAGAAGCAACCAAAGTGCACTAGAGCCATATGTGTCAAGTTCACATACTTGACAAACCATACAACCATATCAATTTAGATGTTCTTCTTCACATACCTACTTCACCCAAAATGGACTTGTTGGTTTGGGTAAGTTTCATGAAGGCTCTGGTGCAGTCTTGGGGTCAGCCCAATAAGATGGGCATAGTGAGTGGGGATAGGTGCTCTTCATCAAAATGTGGCAATGTGGAGACTACATCCCGAAGGTCATCGGGTATGTCATCATCATCTCGGAAAGTACACTTCACAAGAACTTCAGCCACAAGTTTGAACCTATGTTTGAGAGTCATAACTAGTGGATCATCAACAATTCATGCTTTTACTCTTAGCCTTCTTTTAAGTGGTGAGTTTATGTCGAAGACTCACCAACATTTGCAGAGACATGTTCACCTCACCATTCTCCTCGCCTTTCAAGATGAATAGAAAGAAGATCATTGCCAGACCTAGCATTCAATCCCTAGCCCCAATTGGGTCGCATAAATGGAAGCCATGGCAATGATAGTATTAACTTGGGAGCATTAGCCCAAGAAGAGGGCACATATGTTTTGTGCGTCTTAAAACATTGTGCAAATGCAAACATAAAATAGCATCAGATTTTAGGTGAGAACCATACTATAGAATGCCTTGCATAGTGCTCCATCCGCTGATCCTAATCGTGCAAGTATCTTCTATCCCATAGAGCTCCACTTAAATTCTCTTAAATCGACCAATTACCCTTCCCCAAATCTTCCTCCACTTCTTGAGATGGTTTATGACTTGATATCCGATGTGACGTAAATCTTGCATTGCTCTTTTCAAACTATAGCATTGTCTGCCTATGATTCACATCCCTGAATCCACTTGAAGTTCTCTTCCCATTAGCACAAGACCAGCCAAAAAACCAAGCATGGTTTCTCATCATGGAATTGGTCCATACAATAATCCCAGCTCTCCCAGGAGTCTCTAATTGCAAGGGTGACTTCAACACTCTCCATTTATGTCCACCCAACAAAAGATTGTGAAGACATGGATTATGGCCTTTCAAATACATGGTTCGTATGTAGTAAATGATACAATCCGGCCCAGCCATCATCAAATAAATTCAAATGTAGTTAAATAAACATTGTCAAATACATTGTTCAAAATATAATAAATGATACAATCTGTCCACCCATCAAATAAACTCAAATGTAATTGCATAAACATCACAAATACATTGTTCAAAATAGTAATGATACAATCTGTCAAACCATCAAATAAATTCAAATGTAGTTGCATAAACATCAGAAATACAATGTAGGGTGCCACTCTCATAGGTTAGCATACATGAGTTGTCTACCTTCCCACATTTGGGCTGCTATCTGTAGCCATGTACTACCATCATTTCTAGTGTCACTTCTGTTTAGTTGCCTTGATGTTCAATTGGTTGGAGTGGTCCATGTCACTTCCGATATAATAAATTCATCAATCATGTGTGATAATGCATAATTGTAAAGAATAAAACAAACAAGTTATAAGGAGAATGTCAACTTGTGCCGGAAAGTAAAGAATGGTTCTAAGATCATGTAAAATCTTTGAAACTGCTATTGAGAGATCCAAAAGCCCTCTCACAGTCGTCATTCAGAAATAAGAGTGCCTAAGCTTGAATAACTCCCTTGTCATTTTGACCTGGATTGCTGCCCAATCGATGATTCTCAAGTATAGGGATCAATCAGAATCCTTTCGCTGGGATAAGTAAGAGTGCCGAACCTAATGAGGAGCAAAAGGAAATGACAAGCGAGCCAGTAAGGTACCTCTTGCAAGACAAAGCCGAAAAGTAATAGTGATAGATAGTTTTGTAGGCAAGATAATTTGTAACAAGTAACAATGTAGCAATAGTAGCAAAGGGTGTAGCAAGGTGACCCAATCCTTTTTTATAACGAAGCGACAAGTTTAACACTACAAAAAGACACATCCGCGACATTTTGGGTCAATCGAATTTTTTTTTTCCTGTCATACATATGACACTTCTATGACGAGCATCATTGTGACAAACCGGTATCATCATAGATGTGGGCGGGTCTTTACTTCTATGACAAAAAATCGTGATGTAGGTCAGGCTTTTTCGCCCCGGGCGGGCCGGAGATGCGCCAGTTGCATGACATTCTTGGGTCAGCGCCCATGACGCGAAAACTGCGGGTAGAAGCTTTTAGGGGAGGAAAAATTTCGGGAGTTCCTTTGCCACGGTGGGAGGTCGGGGTCGAGAAGGACGCGCTGCTTTCTCGTATTACACGTACGCTGCGGTAAAAGCGAGGCGCTATTCTAATTCTAAAACCGAAGCGAGGCGCTGGGTTCTAATCAACTCCGCCATGATTGCACTGCAGTTACCCGTTACATCGAACCCGGAAAGCGATCGATCGATGGCTGTTAACCGAACCCGGGACCGAAGCGATTCTTCATCATCGCTGTTAACTGAAGCCGATCGATGCCGCCTCGATGAACAAAGGAGCGCTAAGGGGGTTGATGAACAGCTCCTGGGGTGGGATGAACAGACCGTGAAAAGTGTTGCTCGATGAACAAGACCCCGATCGATCGGTACGGCTGGTTGGGGCTGGATGAACAAGACCCCATGGAGGGCCGGATGAATGTGACTACCCTGGAGGCAGATGAATAGAATGGGACGATGGAGGGATGGGTCCGGAGGGTTGGCCGAACAGACCCCGTGGTGTGGAGGCTCGGACGAACAGAGGGCGTGGAGGGGTGGTTGAACAAGACGGGCGGAGGAGCGCAGTGGAGGCTGGATGAACAGGAGCCCGTGGGAGGCTGGAGGAGGTCGACGGTGATGAACAAGAACAGGAGGCTGGAGGAGGGGTCGACGGTGGAGATGAACAGATCCGTGGAGCCGCTGCTTTGCGTACGCCACACCCCTCCCTGGCGAACAGGACTAAGCTTTCGGACCGTAGGAGGTCCGC